>SJYV01054497.1:1081144-1295698 GCA_006410875.1 Neotragus pygmaeus | reverse complement strand
TTCTCCAATGCATGAAAGTGAAAAGTGAAAATGAAGTCGCTCAGTCGTATCCGACTCTTCATGACCCCATGGACTGCATCCTACCAGGCTACTCCATCCATGGGATATTCCAGGCGGGAGTACTGGGGTGGGGTACCATTTCCTTCTCCTGCTGATCCAGTGGATGTTGGCAATTTGATCTCTGGTTCCTCTGCTTTTCTAAAACCAGCTTGAACATCTGGAAGTTCACAGTTCACATATTCCTGAAACCTAGCTTGAAGAAGAACATTACTAGCATGTAAGATGAGTGCAATTGTGCAGTAGCCTGAGCATTCTTTGGCATTGCCTTTCTTTGGGACTGGAATGAAAATTGACCTTTTCCAGTCCTGTGGCCACTGCTGAGTTTTCCAAATTTGCTGACATATTAAGTGCAGCACTTTGACAGCATCACCTTTTACGATATGAAATAACTGGAATTCCATCACCTCCACTAGCTTTGTTCATAGTGATGCACACCTATTAGAACAGCTAAAATTAAAAAGACTGACCACAGCAATCATTTGCAAGGATGCAGAAGATTTGCAACTTACACACTGCTGGTAGGAATGCAGAATGGAATACCCACATAGGAAAACATTTTGAAAGTTTCCTTAAAAACTACACATCATGTAATTAATGCCACTAAATTACACACTTCAAATAACTGAAATGGCAAAGTTTATTTTATATATATATATAAAACCACAATAAAAATGTTTTTAAAAAATGTTTAAATTAAACACACATCTATCATATGATCCACTCATTACACACCTAGGTATTTACCAAAGGAAAGTATCCATATAAAAACTGGCTAATATCCACATAAAGACTTGAATATGAATATTTCATAACAGCTATATTTGCAATAGTCAAAAACTGGAAACTACTCAAATGTTCATTGACAGATTAAAAGACAAATTGTGTTATACCCTGATGGTCAACTACTACTGAGCAATAAAGGAATGAACTAGTGACATAGAACAAAATGAATGAAGCTAAAATGGTTATGCTGAGTGAATAACACCAGATCAAATATATATATATACATATGTCCATGCCAGGATGACTTAATCTGCCCTGTCTTTGAAGATGCCTTATAAGAAGCACATATGTGAGCGGCTGCGATGGCGCACAAGCGCCGCTGAGAGGAGCTACCCCACGTCTGAGGTCAGGGGCAGAAGCCGGGAGGACCCCATGCCCAAGGGGTGGCAGCCAAGAGGAGCTACCCCATGTCTGAGGTCAGGGATAGCGGCTGGGAGGAGCTACCCCAGTTCCAAGGAGTGGTGGCTGCTTGGGCGCAGGAGGGCCTAGAGGAGCTATCCTATGTTCAAGGTCAGGAGGGGCAGCGGTGAGGTGATACCCCTCTTCCAAGGTAAGGAGCAGCGGCTGCGCTTTGCTGGAGCAGCCATGAAGAGATACCCCACGCCCAAGGTTAAGAGAAATCCAAGTAAGACGGTAGGTGTTGCAACAGGGCATCAGAGGGCAGACACGCTGAAACCATAATCACAGAAAACTAGTCAATCTAATCACACTAGGACCACAGCCTNGAGGGATTGGGGGCAGGAGGAAAAGGGGACAACAGATGATGAGATGGCTGGATGGCATCACCGACTTGATGGACGTGAGTTTGAGTGAACTCCAGGAATTGGTGATGGACAGGGAGGCCTGGCGTGCTGCAATTCATGGTGTCACAAAGAGTCGGACACGACTGAGCGAATGAACTGAACTATAAGAAGTTGAATCAACAATAGAGAGAATGAGTGTTTTGGATGCTCTGATAAACATGAAATCAAAGTAAGAAAAAAATGAAAATAGGGAAAGAGTAGCTATTTTCCCCCTATAACTGAAGCAATAATGTATCAACTTTGAATAATTCAACATTAAAAGGTAAAAATAAAATGGCGAAATTATCACTGAGAAAGGCTACAAATTCTATGCACCGCTGTCTTCCTAATGACTATATAAAAATGTTGCCCTGCTGAGGTTTTGTAAATTAAATGTTGTTTGTATGAATAAAGTTATTTGATGGGGTCTAAAAAATGAAATAAAATAACTTTTCTTAATTTTTACATAAAAATGGTACCCTGAATTAGGCTTCGGGAAAAAAAAATTTTAAGCCACCATAAAAGAGTGTTATTGGTGAACGATTTTTTATACTTATAAATGTGGTTTAACATCACAAGATACACACACACACACACACATTCCACTTATATAAAGCTCTAGAAAAGGAAATTAATCTATAGCAACAGAATGTAGATCAGCGGTTGCTGAGGGAAGGGGCACAGAAAAAGGCAGAAGGTAGGCATTACCTTACAGGTAGTTGCTAGGTTTACTATCCTGATTGAGGTCACAGTTTTACAGGTATGTGTGTGTCTATATATATATTTTAAAAATTGTGTGTAGAAGCTTTGAACTGTGGTGTTGGAGAAGACTCTTGAGAGTCCCTTGGACTGTAAGGAGATCCAACCAGTCCATTCTAAAGGAGATCGGTCCTGGGTGTTCTTTGGAAGGAATGATGCTAAAGCTGAAACTCCAATACTTTGGCCACCTCATGCAAAGAGTTGACTCATTGGGAAAGAGTCTGATGCTGGGAGGGATTAGGGGCGGGAGGAGAAGGGGATGACAGAGGATGAGATGGCTGGATGGCATCACTGACTCGATGGACGTGAGTTTGAGTGAACTCCAGGAGTTGGTGATGGACAGGGAAGCCTGGTGTGCTGCAATTTATGGGGTCGCAAAGAGTCGGACACGACTGAGTGACTGAGCTGAACTGATACACACACACACACACATGAAAAGTTATTGTACTTTGAATTGTGCAACTTCTTGCTATCATTGTTGTTTAGTCACTAAGTTGTGTCTGACTTTTGGGGACCCATGGACTGTAGCCCACCAGGCTCCTCTCTATCCCCGGGATTTCCCAGGCAAGAATACTGGAGTGGGTTGCCATTTCCTTCTCCAGGGAAACTTACCAACGCAGGATAGAACCCATCCATGACTCTTGAGTCTCCTGCACTGGTAGGCAGATTCTTTACCACTGAGCCAATTACTCCTTAGTCAAGCTATTCCAAAAACATGCCCTCAAAATCATATGCAACTGCCTTGGTCAAGCATTCCATCCAACACTTTGATAAAAGGGTATACTTAACAGTTGTATCTGTAAGAGCACTAGCATAATAGAATATTATTATAGCATGCCAATGTTTCATAGTCCTGGGCAATCAATTAGAATAATACCATTCTATTTTACGTGTTTAGTGTCACATTTAGTTTAAAAGAAAAAAACTGAAGTAGGCAGGTTTTGATCTGCCTACCATCCCTATTTTACATGTGAGAAAAACTACACCCTAGGAAAATTAAGTGATTTACCAAAGGACGAAAAGACAAAAAACGTTGGGAAGAGCAACCAAAACATGTCCTTACAGTCAGATATGTTGTCACAAATTCTAAAGTGAAAATTGGCAAGACCAACATCAAAGGTCCCCTGTAAAAATATGAGGGTTCTTCAGAGATGAGTGATAAACTAATTGGAGATTTGTGATAGTGAAAATATCATAGTGAATAAATCAGAAGTATAACAATATATTCATGCCAACCAGCATTCCAGGAATTCTTTCCATTATTACAGGTTAGATTTCCCGAGATTCTTTAAAGAATATATTCCATTAAATTGTCCCCACTCTCCCAATAAAATCACCTACAAGCAGAATTATCTCTATCTGAGCAATGGGTAAGATTTAACATTCCCTTAAGAAGTCAAAACCACAAGTCTAGGCTTCATGCAAGTTTGGGATTTATATTATTCTTGCGGCTTTGGAACCACGAAACTAAAAATTAATTTTTAAAATCGACACTGGACGAATGATAAAACTCAAATTCTCTGTAAAATTTTCCTTAAAGATTTTTCTAGAAATGAAATTTACATTCATTCAAATTAAAAACTTAACAGACACACTGGACAGCAGATCAGACAGAACTGAAGAAGGAATTACCAAGAAGATAAATCTGAGGAAACTACCATCAATTCAGGGGGAAAAAAAAAGATAAATGGATAGAAAGTGAGTGAGCTCTCTTTAGGAAACAGAATGAGAAGATCCAACAAATACAATAACATGGTATCCAAAACAGAAAACAAAGATAGTAGAGACTCAAAATTCAAGGATATGGTGGTTGAGAATTTTCAGAACTGATAAGAGGCACAAATCCTCACCTAGAACCAGCCCAACAAATAGACACATCACAGTGAAACTACAGATTACCAAAAAATAAACCTTAAAAGAAACCAATTAAATAGGCAGATTAATTACAAAAGAACAACTAGACGGAAGGAATATAAGCTCTCAGCAACAGAGACCAGAAGACAACAGAAAAGTATATTCAAAGTGTAGGGGAAAACAAATGTCACGTAAAACTCTCAACTCAGTTAAAACATTATTCGAGGAGCTTCCCTGGTGGTCCAGTGGTTAAGAATCCGTTTTACAATGCAAAGGACACCTGTTCAATCCCTGGTCTGGGAAGAGCCCATGTGCCACGGAGCAACTAAGCCTGTGTGCCACAACTGATCCCACACTCTAGAGTCCAGGAGCTGCCACTACTGAAAGCCTCGTGCCCCGAGAGCCTGTGCTCCACGAGAGAAGCCACTGCAGCAAGAAGCCCGCGCACTGCAAGGAAGAGCAGCCCTCACCACCACACAGAGAAAGCCCACGTGCAGCAATGGAGACCCACCACACCCCAGAAACACATAAATCTTAAACACATTTATACACACATACACAGACTACTGTAATACACAGACTAGCTATTACAGGAGACGTCAAAGATTGCTTGATCAATATTACAAAATTAATAGCATTTGAATACTTTTATAATACAAAATATTAGGAAAAAGCAATAAAAAAGAAATTAGAAAAAGCAATTTTTAAATGATATCATCTATAGTAGAAACAAAAATAAATTATCCAGGAATAAATCTAACAAAAGCTACACAATTTATGGAGGAAATTACTTTACTTATAGAAAAAACAATTTGGATTACTCTCATGGTTAGGCAGATTAATACTACTCTTAATAAAGTGTGTTTTTTACTGAAAAGAATTCCACTCCATGATCAAACCACAGTTTACTAATCTCATTGCTTCTATTTTTTTCCTATTACAAATAGTATAATGAATATCCTTGTAGAGCCTCCTTCTGCAGTGCCCTAAAATGTAATGTGATTCCAATAAATAACTAACAGAATTTTCCACAGAACTTGACAGGATGACCCTGAAATTGAAACAAAAAAGTTGGGACCAAGTATAGCCAAAATTCTTCTGAAGAACAATAAGGGAAATCTTGCCATATTGAGATTTATTCTGTTATAATAATTAAAACAGTATGATATTGTTACAAGAGACATACCAAAACAAGGGTTTAAGACATATACAGGAAACTGATACAAGATCTGTCATATAGTGGCAGTGAGATCAATGAAGAAAAAAAATGATTGTTTAATAAATGGTGCCAGATATTTACAGTGGTCAAGACATGAAAGTAACCTAAATGTCCACTGACAAATGAACAGATAAAGAAGATGTGTTACACACAATGGGGTATTACTCAGCCACTAAAAACAGTGAAATAATGCCATTAGCAGCAACACAGATGGACTTGAACATTATCACACCAAGTGAAGAAAGACAAATAGCATATGATATCATTTATTTGTAGAAACTAAAAACAAAAAATAATACAGATGTACTTATTAACAAAAGAAAGATAGATTCACAGACTTAGAGAATGAACCTGTGGTTACCAGAGTTGGGGTCGGGGTGGGGAGTTTGGGACTGACAGGAACACACTGTTATATTTAAAATAGAAAACCACACAAATGTCCACTCTCGTCTGTATTATTTGTGTCTTTTTAAAGCAATCCTCTTTACCTTTGTTTTTAAAAATGCTTATAGTTTTTTTAAAAAATCTAATTGAGGGTAACTGTATTTTATCTTATTTACATGTTTATTTTTGGCTGTGCTGGGTCCTTGCTGCTGTGCAGGCCCATCCATGCTCAGCAACAAGAGAAGCCACCACAATAAGAAGCTCACACACCATAACTAGAGAGTGGCACCTGCTCTCCACAGCTAGAGAAAAGCCTGCAGTTCACAAAAGAAGAAATTAAATGGCCTAAAAACATGTGAAAACATGTTTGTTTATATCCAACAGATTGGCAAAATTTTTCAAATATATTCTTTATTTTTTAATGTATCAGCAACTCTTGATAAATAGAAAAACGGGAACTCAAATTCCTGGTGGAAGAGTAATTGGAAGTAAACTGGATGAAACAATGGAAATCAATTCTCAGCTATCTAGTAAGGTGTGCTGAAGAATGCATAGCCTATGATCCAGCAATCCCTCTCCTCAGACTCGAGCCTAAAAAAAATTCTGGTATATCTACACAAGGAGACACATACAAAGATGTTCACTGAAGCCCTTTTGGAAACAATGAAAAATGTAAAGCATCTAACTCTCCCCTCAGCAAAGAAAAAGATAAGCAAATTATGGTTTAATCATACTATAGAATGTTTAATAACAATTAGAAATTAATAACTAGTCTATTTTAGCAACATGGTAAATGAAAAAGGCAAGATGAAGAAGGATTAATGTAAAATAATTTATGTAAATTTTCCATACGAAAAGAATTATACACACATATATATTTTAAATGTAGTACATTTAAGCAAATGGAAAACATATTGAATAAACATAAAAGTAAAACATACATGCATATGACACAGGAATTTCAGTATAATGGTAATTCTTAGGGAGGAAAAGATATAGGGGGAAGAGGCTCTTTAGATTTTTGACTGAAAAAAGCTCTAAGGCAAATATAACAAAGTTGACCTCTATTAATCTTAATGGTGAATATAAAAGTACTTGTTATATTTTAATACTTTTATGTATACTGAAAATGGTTCATAGTTGAAAATAGTTTTAGACTTTAACATGAAATACAAATTAGAAAATAATTACATTTAACCAGACTTCCACATTGCTGTTGTAGTTAAACCTCATAACAATAAAGATGACTAGAAATTATACTCAGCTCAAGTAGAATCTTCTCCACTAAGCAGAATTTGTCTATATTATTTCTAGTAAATTAGCAATGACAAAAAGTAAAATGAACACAGAACAGAGAACAAAGATTTCTTTAACTCTTCTTCCTCCAAGCTCTCAGTACAGGAGGAGTGTTGTGCTCCTTTGTTTGAATTTGTGACTTGAGTTAGATGGATACTGCTATGGAGAAAATTCCAGATTTACAGGGAAGAAAATTTCACAAGAAATCTATGTTAATTCATAAATAAAACTCTGAATATGAGCAAAGACAACACAAATAAAAGAGAGATATATGGCAAGGTCCTCATCATAAAATCTTTATTGAAAGTTTGCTATTTGCAGGGATAGAAACTAAAAATGAAAAAAAAAACCTGCTAATTCAGAAAATCAAACCCTTCAGTATGGTTTCACACTGTACATATGCTATAGGAGTGCTGTCCTTACACATGAGCTTGACAGTAAAAATAAAACTTTCAACCAGACTTTGCAGCACAGGATACAACTGAGACTTCAAGGACAGGAATACAAACAGTGAACTACAATTTTAAAAAAAGTAACAGAGAGGATCCTACTGCAATGGAGACAATAAAGCTGGCAATGTACGTAGAGGCCATGCTGTGGAAAACACTGACACCAGGCTAAAGGCTTCAGACATTAGCCTATAAATATGAGAAGCTATTTTAAGCAAAGTTGTGACATATGTGAAGCAAAATTTTATATGAGTGAAGGTCAGACTGAACTGTGAAATTATTACAGGCAGGAAAATAGTAATTATCATGGAATAGATTATTATGTCATGAAGCCTTCGCCTAAGGTAAGAGCAGAGAATGAAAAGAACAAATCTAAGAGAAAACAAAAGAACAGGTCTCAGTATCAAGCATGTGAGGAGAGGAAAAGGAAAGAGTCAATAATGATACAAGCAGACACTGTTAGATATCTACCCCAAATCCATTCCTCTGTTTTTCCCCAGCCATGAGACAGCAAAGACAAAATAAAAACAAACTGAGTGATGAAACAAAAGTTTATAAAGAGCCTGTGTCCCTGTAACACTGAACTAGTCCTGAGATGCAAAACAATAAATGCTTCAAAGTTTAAGCCGCTAATAGCTGGGATTTCTGACGAGGAGGGTAAATTAAACTAATTTAAAAAGAAAGAAAAGGAAAATCTTTTTTGGAGAGATATATAGCTGATTCAGTTTTTGACATGCTGACATTAAGGTAATGGAAGGGTAGTCAAGTGGACAAAATTTTCCAAACTGGTATGACTCAAATATAATAGCTTCCTAGATTTAATCAACGAACCTTTGATTGTTCAAATTTATAGATTTCTTTACCTCAGGATTTTTAAAAAATGTTATACATTGCAGATAGCCAAGGATATACAACATGTAGTATTTCCCAAGTTTGTCTGACCACAGTACACCCCTCAGTAGAAGATCTCTGTAAAACATGTCTAGAGATATAGATATAAGTTAAGTATAGCTGATCCTTGAAACTTTGTGAGTATTCTAGAAAGAACTCAGTAATACATGAAAGGATAATACAATTAAGAGTATTACCATTTTGTAGCCCCTAATGAAATAATGGATCTAGACAGCAGTAGTCAATAGCTGCAAAAATCTTTGTCATGATATGGAACTTTACAACGTATGGATTGGGCTGACAAACCTGAACACACTGATCCACCTCACATTTACTGAAGAAGGGACAAGCAGATATTCTGTGACTCCTGCTACAATTCAACAGGAAGTATGACACCATTATAAAGTTTTCTTGCACCACCTTCCCAAAAACAAAACCTAAAATTTGATCAAGACTCTAGATCCAACTACCAGTTTACAGGAAATAATGGGCACAAGAACAAGTTAAATATCACAGAGCTGCAACCATTAAATCCCAGAACGTTGATTTCTTCAACTAATAAATTGAAAGAAGGGAAAAAGAGGAGTGGAGAAAACTATAAATCAAGATTCTTCTGAGAAATGAAAACCAAGTACAATAATAGAACTCTGCATCCTAATCCTAAATCAATCCTAAGAAATCATTTATGACACAAGTGGAAAAATCTGAACACTCACTGGATAGTTGAAGATATTAAAAAATAACTATGAATATTTTAGTACTATAATTGTAGTAACAGTACTACAATCCTTTGTGATAAAATACACATAAAACTTATCATTTTAACCATTTTAAGTGGTATTAAGGATATTCACATTGTTATGCAACCATCACCACCATACAACTCAAGAACATTTTTATCTTCACAAACTGAAACTCTACCCATTCCACTTCCATCTTACCAAGCCCCTGGCAATCACCATTCCACTTTCTCTCTTAGTAATTAAATGACTGCAAGAACTTCATTTAAATAGGATCATACAATATTTGCCTTTTTATCAGGTTTATTCATTTTGCATGAGATTTTCAAGGTTCATCCATATTGTAGCTCGAGTCTGAATCTCATTGCTTGTAAAGACTGAATGATATTCTATCTTATGAATATACCACATTTTGTTTATCCATTCATCTGTCCATAAACATTTGGGTTCTATTTTAAGGGTTCATATCTCTTTACTAAAATACATAAATATTTATAAGTTGAATTATAAGATACCTGAGATTTGCTTCAAAATACTCCAGTGTGGGAGGAAAGGGGAGTGGGGGAAGGGATAACAGATGAAAAAGATATCATTTCTCACTTATCAGATTAACAAAGATCAGAAAAACTGGTAACACCATATATGCTGGCCAAGATGTTGGGAAACATGCTCTTTCATACATTATTGGTAAGAGTATAAATTAATTTCTTTGGAGGGCGCTATCAAAGTTTAAAATGCACATTTCCATTAACCAAGATATTACTTCAGGGAGTTTATCTTCACACATATACTCACACATACACAAAGAATACAAAGTATACAAGAATACTGATTATGGTTATGCTTATATTAAGCCCAAGGCTTAATTTACATGTCTATCAGTAGTGAACTGACTAAATAAGCTACAGTAAAATACAAAAATATCAAAATGCAATCGAATACAATTTAAAAAGAAAATCAAATTGCTCTCCATGTACTGATAAGAGACAGTTTCAATAAGTATGTTCAGGGGGAAAAGCAAGGTACAGAAGAGTGTAACACTATTCAACCAGACATGCAGGGCTTCAATTCCTAGCACTCAGTTCAGTTCAGTCACTCAGTCGTGTCCGACTCTGTGATCCCATGAATCGCAGCACGCCAGGCCTCCCTGTCCATCACCAACTACCAGAGTCTACCCAAACCCATGTCCATTTGAGTCGGTGATGCCATCCAACCATCTCATACTCTGTCGTCCCCTTCTCCTCTGCCCTCAATCTTTCCCAGCATCAGGGTGTTTTTAAATGAGTCAGCTCTTCGCATCAGGTGGCCAAAGTATTTCTAGCACTGCCACACACCAAATAACCTAAAAACTTTCCACAACAAAACATCTAGAAATGCTGAATAAATTACAACTAAAATATTTTCAGTTATAATTAAGTTAAATTATAATCTAAGTTATAATTTAGTTACAATTAAGCTCCAAAGAAAGGGAAATCTCTCACTGAGAAGTAGGATGGAGCAGAGGAGACTTTACTTTTTACTTTATCCACCTATTTTTATGTTATAACCAGTAAGTATTACTTTTGAAATTGAAAAATAATAACAATTCCTGAAGTACACTGAAAAAAGATGCTTTGGTTGGTATGTCATATTTTTGAATGAAAATCATAGGAAGTTGTTCACTTAAGAGAGTCTTTTAGGGGCAGAAGAATGGGGATAGTAGTACTGCCTCAGATTCAAACTGGCACACCATAAACCCTGTATGCCAGGGTGGAATGAAGTCAGCTTTTTAGAGCTGAAATAAAATTTTTTATTCACCACTGTCTGCACAAATCCTTGAAAATAAAACTTCTTCTCCTAAAAAAAAAAAAAGATGCTGTGGATTTAATAATTCATGCCACTTCCTGAATAACTAAAGCAATGTGACTTCAGGGTAAACTTTAAGGTAAAACAGTCACTACTGCTGCTGCTAACTCGCTTCAGTCGTGTCCGACTCTGTGCGATCCCATAGACGGCAGCCCACCAGGCTCCCCTGTCCCTGGGATTCTCCAGGCAAGAACACTGGAGTGGGTTGCCATTTCCCTCTCCAATGCGTGAGAGTGAAAAGTGAAAGTGAAGTCGCTCAGTCGCGTCCGACTCCCAGCGACCCCATGGACTGCAGCCTATCAGGCTCCTCCACCCATGGGATTCTCCAGGCAAGAGTACTAGAGTGGGGTGCCATTGCCTTCTCCTAAACAGTCACTAGCTTATCCAATTTAATTCAACACGTACTATCTACCTTGTAAGCAAGTGCAAAAGCATTAATAGCAAGATGAATTTTCTAATTTTTAGAGTTTAAAATCTGTGAGGAAGAATAAGGAAGGTAGCAAAAAAAAATCTGTAATGCAGAATAGAATATGAAAACGGTCATCCTCTGCATCAAAATTTGAAAACTAAATGTTTCAAATTCCAATTTCCGGTTTGTAACATCAGAATCCCAAACCAGTCAAACATTATTTTATATTTTCCATTACTATTCTTAAAATTTATCTTTTAAATTTTTACTTAAATTTCTTTTTATTTATTTTTTTTTTTGGAACATGCTGCAAAGCTCAGAATCTTAGTTCCCTGACCAGGATTAAACTCACACCTCTAGCATTGGAAGCATTGAGTCTTAACCACTGGACCACCAGGGAAGTCCAAAGACACAATTACTAATACACAGTTTCTATAGGCTTTGTAACCTCTCCCACAAATGAATTCTCAGGTGTTTTCTTCCTCTGATTTTTATACCTGTTAATATGCCACATTTATTACTACTAATCAAAGAAAACTGAATCCTCCTTGCATATTTCTATAATTATAAATCTGAAAATTAAACAGTAATACAGGTTGCGATGGATCAAATATTTGATTCTTCCCATCTCCAATCATACAACATCCTACTCAAAACAGTCAGACACTTGGGGAAAGGATTAAGGCACAGCAGGGTTTCTTTTCTTTTATTAAGAACAAGATACAGAGAACAATAGAATCCTTCCTTTAAAATTTACTGAATAAGATATACAAATTTCTATGACAATTAAAATAACAAACAACACCAAAATCAACACATCTTCGCTCTTTAGCAACCAAAAAAATTTTAAGAAATATCAAAAACTGAGAAAAGTTACATTCCATCCATGTGAGGGTAGTCCAGCTTTGCCCACCAGGAATTTTTTAATGATTCCCAGTTCTAAAAAGATTCTAGAGGCAGGCTTTCAACCTGCACCACTGGTTAACATCCTGTGTCTCTCAAGGCAGTAATTAGGTGCGTAGCCCAGAAGAAATATCCTGTCCAACCCAAAGAGTTGTAAAAATTTCAGAATAATCACATGGCCATATTATTGTTTATTGTTCACTCTTGCCCGTCATGAAACAGCATGGCAACTGCTGGCATGTACAGACAATAGCCATACATTTTAGACAGACAATAATTATTTAAGTACTATAGATCCCCGGGAGAAGGACAGGACAACCCAACCCAGTATTCTCGCCTGGAGAATCCCATGGACAGAGGAGCCTGGTGGGCTACAGTCCATGGGGTCGAAGAGACAGACACGATGGAAGTGACTGAGCACACACGCGTGTATCATCTCATAAAAGGAGGCTTGCCTGATTAGGGGAAAAGTAAGAATCTACAAGATGTCAGTAAAGGCAGATGCTATGAGATTACGATATGAACCAGCTACAGCCCAGATGCCCTAAAACTGTACAAGGGCCTTGAAAGAAACTCACTATTTCTGCTCCCACAATGAAGCATCACAATGAGAGATCAGATATGCATCTCATCCAAATGAACCTGATAATTAATTATGCCACTTGGTTCTAAAACTCAGGAAAGAATCAATATTATCTCCTACTTTATGTACTCTGCGGGTTTCTTAAATGTTAACCTTGACTAAGAAGTAAAAATGTCTAAGTATCAATAAAGCACTGTTCCAATTCCTCTGTTTTGAAATCCCTCTTAAATGTTTTTAACAGGTAAGATTTTAAAAAGGAAAAGAAAAAAAGGAATAACTAAGGATGGCATATTTTTAAAAAAAAGAACACAGCAACGAATGGAAGTACCAATAAGAATGTTATTTGTAAAGGAAATAGAGAGATTGGTAAAGCTGTCAGCCTCTGGCATAAATATGCATAGCCAACTACCTGTGTAATCCTGAGCGACTGTCTTAAACCCTGTGCCCCACTTTCCTCTTCTGTACAATGGGAATAATGAGTAACAGTCTTGGAGTTATTGATTAAATCAGCTAATCATGTAAAGCAGGTTTTAATATTTGATCATTATTTTCCAAACAGGTGGATAAAAATTCAAAACTTTAATAGCATTCTGTTGATGAGGCTGTTGTGAAACAGTCGCTTACTACTAAGCCTTAGTGGGGGCAATCTGGAAACTTCACTTTATTTATCCCATTGATATTCTTGCACAGGTGTAAAAAGAAGGTATATCAGCTTGTATTTCATACTAGAACCAAAATGTCCATCAAAAGTGATGACTAAGAATGGCAAATCTATGACATGAAACACTATGCAGATTTTTTATAACAGAGTACACGGATTTACTGACATAGACCTCTTAAGTGAAAAATGCAAGATGCATAGACTAATGTATATCATATAAAGAGACTGAAAAATCAAAATACATATTCACTCTTGTTTTCACACTAAGAGAAACTAAAAGCGGTGGAAAGAAACTGGGCAGACAGGAGACAGGATAAGAGGGAAACTTTAAACTGTGTATATTTTTGGGTTTTTTGTCTTTTTAGCTAAAAAAATTTAACCCATTCAATTATCAATTTTGAAAGTATTTTTTAAGTGTCAGGCATAGACTCTAAAGTTAGCAAATGTAAGCTGCAATTATTACTATTGTTATCAGAAGCAGCAGAACTACAAGTATTATTATTAGCAAGCTCCTTTCTGAAGCTTTTTCTTACTCCCTCTGCACAGAAGCCTCCTCTAACTCCCAGACTGTTTAAGGAACTTATCATTTTCTACTCTTGCATAAGCTGCTTAAGACATAGGTCATGTATCTACCTAATAGATACATTTTGCACTAACAGTAACCTACAGGTAATAGTAACCCACTCCAAGGAAAGCAGAGACCATTTCTAAAGGGATTATACTCTATCATTAATTATAAGTCCTGAAAATCAAAAAACTTGAATAACTGGATTTGCTAACATTCTTTCAGATACTACCCAACCAAAAAGCTCTCTTTGACTAAGCTTTTTTTCTTCTCACAGGACTTTCCCAGACATCATGTCCCAAGCCAAGACACAACATGTACCAACTCTTCAGCTCCCTGCAATCTCTGAAATGTCTTCTGGCAAATCCCAACACCCTGGTACAACACTCCTATCGAAAAAGCATCTGTTGAGTGTTTCCTTTTAGATATTAGTCCGTGAATAAAGTGCCCTTTTAACTAGAGAAGACCTAGCACTTGATTCCTAATTCGCTCAGTGTTTTGTTTGTTCTGGTATGGAGGGTATTCTGTAACTGACTGCTCGCTCAGTAGCTCAATTCTAGCTGTCATTCCAGCACACCAAATACTCCACTGACAGCTCAACAGTCACTTTTCATTCAGGCCCCTCCCCTTCCCTCCCCACTCAACCCCCATCAGCTCAGGAGCTCCTTCCCTCACACTGACATACCAGAAGTCCCTTTCCACAACCTGTCCTCCTCTGCAGCTGCAAGACCACTTCCCCATTCTCATCATCCCGCGACCCAATTTAGTCCCCAATGTCATCGCTCTCCCAAATAATCCAAATCACATCATCAGTTTCTTCCCAAGAAACGGGCGGCTTTAACGCCTTCCCCAGCAAGTACACAATTGACAGCTCGACACCAGATTCCCCAAGTATCCTTTCCTCTTCTCTCCGCTCCCTCTAGGCACTGGCTCTTTTCTCGCAATCACTCGTTCGCCCCGGCTACCCCGAAATTCCCAGCCTCGTTCTCTAAATACGCTCTCCGCTCTCCCCTCCTCCCCATCCCCTTTCCACCGCTGACAGCTCAGTCACTTCCATCCCCATGTGGCTGCACCTTCCCCCACTTCTTTCTCCTGACAGCTCGGAGTCGGCTCCGAGCTTCCCCTCCCCGCGGCCTCTCCAGACTCGGCCTGGGCAAGCCCGCGGTGTCCCCCGCCCCGGGGAAAGGCTCCACTCACCCACTCTCCCGCATCACGTTGCTGTCTCCGCAGTCGCAGGCACCCCCGGCCTGGCTACGGAACATGTTGAAGTCGTGTCCGGTGTGGTCACCCTGGTGGAAGCACTCGGCGCAAAGCGACATGCAGGGGGAGATGCCGCACGTCCGGCAGCGGTAGGCCACGAAGTTGGCTGTCCAGACCAGGCCGCACAGCGCCGCGGGGTCGTAGGCCCGCACCGCCGCGCAGAACTCGTCGTAGCCTCCGCCGCCCGCCAGAAGGCACTTACACCACTCCAGAGCCTCCTCCTCGGCCGCCCCCGGACCGCCCCCGCCGCCGGCCGCCGCCGCCTCCTCGCCGTCCGCAGCCGCTGCCAGCGGCCGCTCGGCGCTCAGCACCCGCTCCAGCAGCGCCTGCAGCTCCTCAGCACCTGCCCGGTTGTCCGGCCGGCTGAGGGCCGCTTTCAGGTGCGCGGCGGTGGCTGCTTTGTCCAGGGCCAGCCCGGGAGCAGGCACCTCGGCTTGGGGTGGCTGCGGCCCCCCGACGGCCGCAGCGGCCGCCGCCGCCATGATGAGAGCTCAGAATTTGGAGAGTCCAGGGCCGGCGGCTCCTCCCGGGAGGGTGGGGGAATTGACTGCTGCGATTGCTCGGTCCGCCCAACTCTCGCGATACCCCGGGGCTGCCGCGCACCTCCGCCTGCGTCCCCGCCCATGCACACGCCCCCTCCCGCTGGGGTGCGGGCTTCCCGACCCTCTAGTCTGGGACAGTCATCCTGTTTCTTTCTTCAACCTTTTGGCTATCTTGTAGTTGAAAACCACTAAAAGAAGGGACTCGGCTTTTTAAAAAATTTGATATGGGTAATATGGAAAACCTTTAATATGGACCTTTTTCCCCTTTATTTACCTGAACTATAAAAGACAGCATCTTTCAGATGTATTTTAGGCATCTCCATTTCGTTTTGAGATACAGATTTCCACTGTTATCAAACCCTTAATTACTATTGAATTACTATTATTACTGAAAAAAAAGCTAACTCCCCTCCTCCCCGAATCAATTCCTACCTTCACACTACTATCAGTTTAAACTTCTAATACATTTTTTAGAGGACTAGGGTATATTCTTACTATCTCTCCTGTTCAAAATCTTTAGTGGAAGCAAAAGTCAAACACTACTTGAATCTTCTGTTAAAGTCCACCACCAACCTGTCTTTCTATCATTATCTCCTGGTGCTACTCTAATTTTGCTGTTTGAAAGAAATCAATGGGACTCCAGTGTTTTCTGAAAGATGCTTTATTGTTTCCTGCCCCTAGTCTGTATTGCTCCTAGTGCCACCCATACTCCACCCCATAAAATCACCCTACACTCCTAGCAATGTCTGCACGTTTCATTTCCCTTCTTCCAAAGAAAATGATTTTGAACTTATCTAATGATATAACATTGCTTTTCATCGTAAAAAAACTCATCCCCACCGCACTAAGTTTTTTGAGGGCAAATAATGAGTCTTCATCATTGTCCATAAGTGTTCAAATATTTGGCCGATTATTGTCATTAAATGGAATATAATTAGAATAGATAACTTGTTGCATATTTATTGTGCCCCATTCTTTATGTATGTTATTTAACTATCTCAATAATCCTATAAAGAAACTTATGGAGGTGGTTTATGTGTCCCAAAAACACACAACTGGCAATTAAATATGACTAGAAACCAAGTTCATCTGAATCCAAAGTCCTACTTTTTCTATATCAATGCTTCCCAAACTTTCCTGATCCTAAGACTCACCTGAAGTTCTTACCCACAAAATATATTCCCAAGCTCTATCCCAGACCCAAGGTATTAAAATCTCTAGAAGTTACACTGTCCTATCAAGCAAAATCTGAATCTTAAAAGAGATTGTCATTAACAGTCCTTCCAGAACTAAAAACCACAACTTATTAAGTTTCCATAGCTCATCTCCAGAGAACTGGATGTATTATTAAAAGTAATTTAGGAATATATAACAAAGGACAACCAAGAATGAATAAAACTCTAGGAGAAGCAGTCCAAAGAAGTAGAATGAGTATTTCCAATTCATAAACAGTGATATAAATGAATCTAATATAACAAAAACATACTATTTCACACGTCTTGACCAGACTCGACATTAATAAAGCATTTCATAATCATTTAACAGTGACTAATAATTCAATAATTCCCTTATGAATAACCAAATTGTAAACCAAATAAAATCCAAAAACATTTCAAATGAAGGTAGAACTCGCGTGTATTCACTAATCAGTGTTTTTGGTTTCTGGCAGTAGAAGTGTGCTGGTATTTCTCCAGGATGGCTTGCCTGTGGAGAATAACAGGGGCGCCTGTTCTGCTTGACCATGATGATGCATGCTGGCAAATGAAGCCTTTTCAGCATGCCTCAGTGGTATCTACATGATCAGCAAAATTTCTACAAAATTCCACCACTTGTCACCAGTGCCTCCTTTTTTTCTGTAACAAAAACAAACAAAAGAAAGCTTAAATATCACCCCCTATTTTAGTTACATAGACATTGCCATGTATATACAGAAACCTGGACATGTGCCAGATTTCCCACGTACTTTTTGAAGATAGCAGATATGTTCAACATCAGAGAACCATTAAGAATAACTAGTAATAACAAAGATAGAAATAACCCAAGTGAAAAATGGGCTAAAAAGGTGACTAGACATTTTACCAAAGAAAATATGTAAATGGACAATCAGATCTAATCCCTTGAATTTATTTGTTATGGGATTCAGTTCAGTTCAGTTCAGTCACTCAGTCGTGTCTGACTCTTTGCGAACCCATGAATCGCAGCACGCCAGGCCTCCCTGTCCATCACCAACTCCCGGAGTTCACTCAAACTCATGTCCATCGAGTCAATGGTGCCATCCAGCCATCTCATCCTCTGTCATCCCCTTCTCCTCCTGCCCCCAATCCCTCCCAGCATCAGAGTCTTTTCCAGTGAGTCAACTCTTCGCATGAGGTGGCCAAAGTATTGGAGTTTCAGCTTCAGCATCATTGCCTCCAAAGAAATCCCAGGGCTGATCTCCTTCAGAATGTTATGGGATTACAGACATATAAAAATACATGTAACATATAAAAATATATAGACATTAAAAATAGACATATAAAAGATTCTAGGCATCATTATTCATTAAGAAAATACAAGTCAAAATTATGAGATATTACTACACACACTCACCAATTGGCAATAATCAGAAAGGGAGACAATAACAAATGTTGACAAGGATATAGACAAATAGGACTCCTCATACAACACTGATGGGAATGTAAAATGGCACAGCTTCTTGGGAAAACAGTTTGGCCATTATGTACTTACAGTGTTAAACATAACTTTACCACATAACCTACAATTCCACTTCTAGGAATCTAACCAAGGGAATTTAAAATATATATCCAAACAAAAACTTGCAGATGAATACTCACAGCAGTATTATTCACAGTTGGAAAGAAAGAAAGAAAAAAAAAACCTGGAAGAGATACAAGGCTCTATCAATTTGTAAATGGATAAACCAAATGTGATGTTTTCATATAATGGTTACTATTTAACAATACAAAGAAATGAAGTGCATGCTACAATATGGATGAATTTCAAAAATCTTATGTCAATGAAAGAAATCAGACACACAAAAAATATGTATTGTATTGTCCCATTTATTTGAACTGTCCAGAAAGGTACATTTATAGAGATACAAGATAGACTAACAGTTGTCTTAAACTGGGAGTTAAGAACAGGGAGTGATTACAAGTTAACACAAGATATCTTTTTAGGATGACAGGAATGTATTAAAGATGGATTATGTTGATGGTTGCACAGCTATGTGAATTTACTAAAAATCATTTATTTCTACTCTAAAAGTAGGTAAATTTTATGGTATGAAATCATACTGCAATAAAAGTTAATAATATAATTAATATTACTTCTTATTTGAGATGAATGAAATAATCAAATTTCTGTCCAGGTGGAAACTATACTACTGCTTTAGCTTTCAAAATCGATGTGACAGGCTCTCAAATCTTTACCTCTCCTGGGATGTCTGGGGTTTGGATTGTTTGGATCCAGAAAGTTTGCCATTTTTCTCTTTCAACTTATTAGTGTAAAATAAAACCTCTTCTAAATTACCTCTCAAGTAACTGTGCTGTGTCATGAGAAATTCCTACAACTATCATATTTCCTTGAGGGAAAGCTGATTGAAATTCAACTGAAAACTCTGTGCTCATTTAAATACATTTAAAGGCTATACCTTATGAGATTACATTGAATCATGCTGTTACTCTACAGAAGACATTGAATAAATAACAATGCAACATCTGTCTCTTATACACATCTAGATGTGTATAAGAGACAGNTTCAACTGAAAACTCTGTGCTCATTTAAATACATTTAAAGGCTATACCTTATGAGATTACATTGAATCATGCTGTTACTCTACAGAAGACATTGAATAAATAACAATGCAACATACTGCATTACAAAAAGCCACAAAATAATATCTTAAAAACTATGTGTGTTTATATATCCCATCTTAATTTGTGCGAATAAGAATCATGATATTTCTAAACTGGCTTTTCAAATCAAAATAAACCACACACACATAGGTAAAGGCTATAAATAACAGTTGCTTCCAAAATTAGGGACCCTTGAAAGAGAATTTAAATCAATGTAAGCTCTCCAAAGTTGGTTTTTGTTGCTGTTGTTTGTTTGTTTGTTGGCCTCACTGCATGCGAGATCTCGGTTCCCTGATCAGGGATGGAACCCATACTGCCTGCAGTAGAAGCACAGACTCCTAACCACAGGACTGCCAGGGAAAGCCCTCCAAAGTTATTTTCGTATTTATCCAGGCTCTCTTGGTTTCAAGAGACAAAAACTTGAATTAGCTTAGGCCAAAAAAAGCATCTTATTAGATCATATAAACAAGGGAGGGAAGGGAAAAGTGAATTTGGATACATCTCCACATTTGCTTTCAGTGAGCTCTAGGTCACATATCCACAACCTCACAACAGAAAAAAAGGGTCTCTTCTTTGCCAGATCCACTTAAAACCCTGGGAAGGAACTCATGGCCCACTCAAGGCCGAAGCCACCCTTATCACCAGAAGTAAGAGGAGGAGATACCTGCTGGGAAATTAAAACATGCAAGATACCTACAACTATATTAACTTCTAAATTTCTGCCTAGCATCTTAATACACACCAAACTTTCTCTGTATGCACAGCCAGTTCACCAGCTTTAATGACAATTATTGAAATTCACACCATAAGAAACACTGTGCCAACCATGTACGGGGAATTCTGCCAGATGATCACGTTTAAGATTCATGACAACCCTGAGAAGTAATTATCATTATCCCCATTTTACAATAGCAATGATACCCTTCATTTCATAGCCTTCAAAACATAAAAAGAACCCTGGGAGAGCATCCATTCATTGTTCCTACATGTGCCTGTCTCTCCCTTCTCCTCTTTCACCCACTCTATCCCCCTTTCCCTCCTCTCTCCCTCCCTCCCTTCCTTCAAAACTGAGTCCTTGAAGACTTTGCAACTGTACTTAACTGTGATTCTCTCATTTGCTTAATATTGAGACAAGGCCATTTTTAACAAGTTTCTCAACTCATGCTCATGCTTTAGAAATATTTGGGGGAAAAAAGCATGACAGTAAATAAAGGGTTTTTACCTATATTAGCTCCTCTACAAACTGGTCTTTTCCAAGGTTATAAATGCTTATCAACTCTCTGCGATCTTTTCTATTATCATTTAGTACCATTACAGACCTGGGTTCAATCCCTGGGTCGGGAAGATCTCCTGGAGAAGGAAATGGCAACTCACTCCAGCATTGTTGCCTGGAAAATCCCATGGACAGAGAAGCCTGGTAGGTGACAGTCCATGGGGTTGCAAAGAGTCAGATAGGACTGAGCGACTTCACTTCACTTACTACCTTTACAAGTTGTCCTAATTCCCTCCTCCTCTTTTTTTAAACAAAGGAAAATTTCCTTCCATGCACCTCTACTAAAGACTGTGATTTTCACCCATGCAACAAATTCATTGCATTATTCATGCAACAAAATAATTTAACACATATCTGTTGAGACACTACCAGTTGCTCTCTGCAAGAGCTGAGAACAACATTGTGAACAAAACAGACATGGTCCATGGCATGGCCTGGCATGACACAGCTCCAGAGGGCATCATTCACACAGAACACAGTGCTCCTGCCACAGAGTTTATAGACTGATGGAAGCGTGTCATGAATTGTTATCTAATCTACAAACACCTTATTGCTGTTGCTATAATTATTATTTCTGAGCTTGACATGAGGAAACATTTGTAATGGACACAAAAAGTATTAACAGCAAAAGAGAAGACTGAAAAATGGGTTACAAAATTTTAACTTTCTGTTCTTTAAAGATACCATTAGGAATTAAGAGTTTCTGTTTGGGATGATTAAAAAAAAAATTGGAAATGGATGGTTAAAAAACATCATGAACATAATTATTACCACTGATTTTTACCCTAAAAAATGGTTAAAATGGCAAATTGTTATATGTATCGTACCATATTTTTTAAAAGTAATAGCATAATATAACAAAAACCACTGAATTGTACATTTTAAATTGGTGAATTGTATGGCATGTGAATTACATCTCAGAAAGCTGTTAATAAAAAGAGACTACTAAGAGTAACTAGGCAAGCTAAAGAGTAGGAGACAATATTTCCAACATGTCTGACCCAAAAAGGATGTGTTTCTAGAATATATATTGAATTCCTACCAATCAAAAAGGAAATGAATCATCCCAACAGAAAATTGAACAAGAGACTTCAACACATATTTCATAAAGGAAGATACCCAAACGGCAAATAAACATGTGAAATGAATAATCAGAGAACTGCTAATTAAAACCATATCGACTGTACTACTATACATTCAACAGGATGGCTACAATTTAAAAGACTAATAAGGGTGAGGATGTGGAGCACCTAGAACTATCAACTAGCATCAGCAGGAGTACAAAATGGTTCAGCAACTTTGGGAAACAGTTCTACAGTTTCTTATAAAGTTAAACAAACATCTATTCTATGATCCAAAAATTACACTTAAGAGAAACAAAAACATACATATCCAGAAGAAACCTATGTAAGAATATTCACAGTAATGTTATTCATAGTAGCCAAAAACTGGAAACAATTCAAATGTACATCAAAAATGAATGTATAAATACTGGACTTCCCTGGTGTTTGACTCCCAATACAGGGACATGAGTTTGATCCCTGGTCAGGGAACTAAGATCCTGTATGCTACAGACAGTGGCAAAAATAAATAAATAAATGCATAAACAAATTGTAGTATATTTCATGCAGTACAATACTACACAATGATAGAAATGAATGATGTACATCAGGTATGATGCTCAGAAACTTAATGCTAAGTTAAATAAAACAAAAAAGTATGTTTGCATGATTCGATTTATATGAAGTCTTACAACAGGCAAAAGTAATCTGTGACAATCA
Organism: Neotragus pygmaeus; assembly: GCA_006410875.1. Taxonomy (NCBI): domain Eukaryota; kingdom Metazoa; phylum Chordata; class Mammalia; order Artiodactyla; family Bovidae; genus Neotragus; species Neotragus pygmaeus. The sequence goes on along the minus strand of SJYV01054497.1, from coordinate 1,272,802 downwards.
AAATCAAAACAGTGGTTGCCTGTGGACGGGCAGTAATTGACTGGTAGGATCCGAAGGGAAATTACTGGGATGAATGGAACTATATCTTAATTGGGATGCTGTTTAAGTTGTATATTTTTCACATTTCATCAAACTATACACAAGATTTGTGCATTTTGCGTAAACTATATCTTAATTTAAAAAACGGAAACTAAATACTCTTTAAAGTAAAGTAAATATAGTATATTCATATAATGGCTTCCCAGATGGCTCAGCAGTAAAGAATCTGCCTGCCATTGCGTGAGACTTGGGTTGGATGCCTGGACAGGAAGATTCCCTGGAGAAGGAAATGACAACCCATACTAGTATTCTTGCCAGGAAATCCCATGGACAAAGGAGCCTGGTAGCTACAGTTCATGGGGTCACAAACAGTTGAACACAACTGAAGGGACTTAGCACTCAGCCTGCATGCAATAATGAAAATGAGCAGACATGGATGAATCTTGCATATATGCTGCTGAGCAAAACAAATATAACATAGTGGATATGATTACACTTGTATAAAGTAAAAGAAAAATAGTAAAATGAATCTATGGCTTTAAAAGTCAGGAGAATTATTACTTTCGGAGAATGGGGAAGGGGAGTGACTGGAGGATGCTTTCCAGGTGTTGATAGTATTCTGTCTCTTCCTTTCTAATCTTGATGGTAGTTAAACAGATTTGTTCACTGTATTCATTTATTCAGTGAGCTGTTCATTTATAATTTGTGCCTATATATGTTCAGTTCAGTTCAGTCGCTCAGTCATGTCCGACACTTTGCAACACCATGAATCACAGCACTTCAGGCCTCCCTGTCCATCACCAACTCCCAGAGTTCATCCAAACTCATGTGCATCGAGTCGGTGATGTCATCTAGCCACCTCATCCTCTGTCATCCCCTTCTCCTCCTGCCCCCAATCCCTCCCAGCATGAGGGTCTCTTCCAATGAGTCAACTCTTCGCATGAGGTGGCTCATGTACTGGAGTTTCAACCTCAGCATAAGTCCTTCCAATGAACACCCAGGACTGGTCTCCTTTAGGATGGTCTGGCTGGATCTCCTTGTAATTCAAGGGACTCTCAAGTCTTCTCCAACACCACAGTTCAAAATCATCAATTCTTTGGCACTCAGCTTTCTTTATAGTCCAACTCTCACATCCATACATGACCACTGGATAAACCATAGCGTTGACTAGACAGACCTTTGTTGACAAAGTAATGTCTCTGCTTTTAAATATGCTATCTAGATTGGTCATAACTTTCCTTCCAAGGAGTAAGCATTTTCTAATTTCATGGCTGCAGTCACCATCTGCAGTGATTTTGGAGCCCAAAAATATAAAATCTGACACTCTTTCCCCATCTATTTGCCATGAAGTGATGGGACNACTTTTCTGGGTGTGGTCAGATAGAAGGGAGGACTGAGTAAAGGTCTGAGGGATATGATGTTGCTGGTGTGGAATGGAGAAAGGTGGCCATAAACTAGACAATGCAGTGATCTCTAGAAGCTAGAAGAGGCATGGGAACAGATTCTCCCCTGAAAGCCTCCAGAAAGGGACATAAACCTGCCTACACCTTTATTTTGCCCAGTGAAACCTGTGTTGTGGACCTATCACTAAGTTTCTGGTAAATTTTTAGAAAAGCAATAGAAAAATAATATATCCAGTGATGAAAATATTCTTAATTCTCAGCTGATTTTCACAGCAATAATGAATGATACCTTTGAACTTTAATGAATGATTTAGCTCTTTCAAGCTGAGGTTATTAGCAATTCCTACTTCTAGAGTTTTCTATCATGATTCATCCAACGGCTACCTCTCCAAGTTGCAAAAATTCATCTAGTTATTTCATAATGCATTTTTACCTTAACCATACACAACCATAATATATATACAGTTAGAATCAGCTGTATATAGTTGGAGAAGGAAATGGCAACCCACTCCAGTGTTCTTGCCTGGAGAATTCCAGGAACAGAGGAGCCTGGTGGGCTACTGTCTATGCGGTTGCACAGAGTTGGACACGACTGAAACGACTTAGCAGCAGCAGCGGTATATAGTAAGAGGATTATCAGTGAACAAAGACGTTTCCCTCTCATTAGTTTCTATCTCCTCAGACCTCCTTAGGATCTTGCTCCATCAATCTTCCCACTATCCAATATTAGGCTTTCCTTCACTACTGAGATCTCTGCCCTTTGGCTATAATCTAGCTGCAAGTTTCTTTCCTGAGGATGGGGGTGGGGAGGAGATTAAGTACATCTTTCTTGATCTTCAGCACTATTTCTCTTTCTCAACCAACATTTAAAAAAGGAAACCTATGCTCCTTGTTTCTACTTCTTTATTTCTCAACCTTCTGTAGCTTCCCCATACTCCTCCCTGAAGCTGCTTTTGATTCTAAACCCCTAACTGCCAAATCCAATAGACTCTATCCAAGGAGGAGTCCACCTTATTCATTCTGTTCCTTGGCATCCTCTCCTACATTTGGCTTTGTGACACACTCTACTCTGGCTTTCCTTCTATCTCTCTGAACTGTCCTGAGTGTCTCTGCCATCGCTTCTTCCTCTTCAGCCTATTCCCTAAACCCTGGTGCTTCCCAGCTTTCTTCCATCCATTATCTTCACCTGTCACTCTTCAGGGAAGCCTTCTCTAAACCAACATCTCCTCCTGACTACATCAACTGCCCCTATTCTCATTGAAACATGAGCTTTTCTAGGGTCTTCCTGTTCCCTTGGGGACTCCACCACAGCTTCTTGAAGATTTTTTGAGATGACGAATGAGTCAACAAACTGACATTTTATGAAGATTAATCTAGGTGTGGTAGGTAAGACTGACTGTATTGAGTAGAGCCTGGAGGCAGGGAAACCAGTTGAGAGGACACTGGAGAAGTATGAGTAGGGAATGACAACAGCCTGAATATTGCCTTGGCAATGGAAAGGAAGAAAAGCCAGGAGAAATATTTCAGTGGATGTGTTTAGTGACAGAATTTGATTACACATCAAGGGAGAGAGAAGAAAAGTCAGAGATGAGTCAGAAATTTCAGACATGGGAGACTACAAAGGTCATAATTAACAAAGTTGGGGCAATCAGGTATAGAAATAGGTTTGGGAGGAAGATGAAGCACTGGAGTTTAGACATGGAATATCAAAGCAGTGATGCCCTCCAGGTATTGGGAAGACTGGGCTCAGTGGGAAATAACCCACCTGCATTGCAGGAAATGCAAGAGATCCAGGTTTGATTTCTAGGTCGAGAAGATCTCCTGGAGGAGGACATGGCAACCCACTCCAGTATTCTTGCCTGGAGAATTCCATGGACAGAGGGGCCTGGCAGGCTACAGTCCACAGGGTCACAAACAGTTGGACATGACTGAGTGTGCGCACACACACACATACACGCACACAAAATTGATGGGTATACAAAAGTAAATAATACTTACTAAATAAATAAAACTCTTGATACTCTTTCTGCTCTTCAGGTGCTCGACCCAAGTATCAGGATGTTCTAGACCCTCACCGGCACTCCAGAGTTCCTCACTGGTATTCGCACCATGAATCAGCCCCAGCATTTGCTTTCTGCTGCCTCTCCCTGATCTATCATTAGAAGGTGTTATGAAACACATGCTCTCTAATCTTAGGACCTCATAGACATGCTAATGTCTTTTAAAGCCATCTCTACTGACCACGCTACAACAGTTTTTCTAAACCTCTTCATTTTTCTCAAGACTCCAACCTCATCTTCCTTTCTTAGCTGCATCTCGCCTCCTCATTTATGTACAAAATCTGGGCCACTCAGTATGACTTCTGTTCCCAACCCAAATTTTCTTTTCACCTCACCCTCTTTTCCTCCTCTGTTGTCTTCTTTCCAAGGCTACAGCTGTGCTTTTGACCATATTTTTTTCAACCTCGAGGATCTTATCCTATGCTTGTTTCTTTAGTATCTCCCCTCCGTTGCTCCTTTTTTGACCTGCTAACAAATTCAAGCCCATGTTATCCTTTAAAAAACCTTTTTTTTCCTTCACTTTGATTCCTTCAGAACTATCAACTTATTACTCTTTTTTGGTGTTACTAATATAAACTTTACCACATCATCTTGATAGTGGCTTGAATTCTCACTAGAGCAGTTTTATTTATATATATCCTATGTGTTTGTCTTGCAGACTCCAAAATTTAAGTTTCAGTAGGGCAGAAATTATATGGTAAATTAATCGTAAAATGTTTTTAGCTATGATTAATTAAGAAATAATTGTGAGATTTGGGAGGCTGACTTCTAAGAAACAATAAATAATGTAGCACTATTTTGCCTTTATCTGTTTCCAAGGAGTTAAAATTGTAANGAATTCCAACACCTCCACTAGCTTTGTTCGTAGTGATGCTTCCTAAGGCCCACTTGACTTCACATTCCAGGATGTCTGGCTCTAGGTGAGTGATCACACCATTGTGATTATCTGGGTCATGAAGATCTTTTTTGTACAGTTCTGTCTATTCTTGCCACCTCTTCTTAATATCTTCTGCTTCTGTTAGGTCCATACAAGTTCCGTCCTTTACTGAGCCCATCTTTTCATGAAATGTTCCCTTGGTATCTCTAATTTTCTTGAAGAGATCTCTAGTCTTTCCCATTCTGTTGTTTTCCTCTGTTTCTTTGGATTGATTGGTGAAGAAGGCTTTCTTATCTCTTCTTGCTATTCTTTGGAACTCTGCATTCAGGTGTTTATATCTTTCCTTTTCTCCTTTGCTTTTCACCTCTCTTCTTTTCACAGCTATTTGTAAGGCCTCCCCAGACAGCCATTTTCCTTTTTTGCAGTTCCTTTTCTATGGGGATGGTCTTGATCCCTGTCTCCAGTACGATGTCACAAACCTCATTCCATCGTTTATCAGGCACTCTATCTATCAGATCTAGGCCCTTAAATCTATTTCTCACTTCCACTGTATAAGCATAAGGGATTTGATTTAGGTCATACCTGAATGGCCTAGTGGTTTTCCCTACTTTCTTCTATTTAATTCTGAATGTGGTAATAAGGAGTTCATGATCTGAACCACAGTCAGCTCCTGGTCTTGTTTTTGTTGACTGTATAGAGTGTCTCCCTCTTTGGCTGCAAAGAATATAATCAATCTGATTTCAGTATTGACCATCTGGTGATGTCCATGTGTAGAGTCTTCTCTTGTGTTGTTGGAAGAGGGTGTTTGCTATGACCAGTGCGTTCTCTTGGCAAAATTCTATTAGGCTTTGCCCTGCTTCATTCCATATTCCAAGGCCAAATTTGCCTGTTACTCCAGGTGTTTCCTGGCTACCTACTTTTGTGGTTTTCAAACTGTTACTGTAAGGGGAAATGGTAAAAGATACACAGTATCTTCATGTTCTGTTTTTCATGATTATATATGAACCTACAATTACCTCAAAATAAAATTTTAAATTCAGTTTTTAAAAATAGAACAATAACAAAAAGTAACTCAGCTGACACTAGAAGTAAAAAACCTGCCTGCCAATGCAGGAAACAAGAGACTCTGGTTCAATCCCTAGGTCCGAAGATCTCCTGGAGAAGGACATGGCAACCCACTCCAGTATTCTTGCCTGGAGAATCCCATGGACAGAAGAGCCCGAAGGGGTACCGTCCATGGGGTCATAAAAGAGTCGGACACGACTGTTCTTCCAGGTATCCGGCTAGTCTGGCTCATCTATTTATCTCAAACTGCTTACTCTATCTCCTCTCTCTCAACAGATACCACCATCAACAAATATTTATTAGGCATTTGTTATGTGACAGGAACTTTATGAACTACCTTTACTGGCTAAGAACTTTACTCATTTAATCCTCATAACAGATAACTTCAAATTCTATTTTTCATATTAGGTAGCAACCTCAGACACCACTCCCTCTATTTCATCCACATGCCTCCACTTTTTTTTTTCTTCCATTGAAAATTAAAAAAAGGGTCCACTCCCCAAACTAAGGGCAAACTTTTCACCTAAGCACTGTATGCTTCCCTCTCAGGATCCTGACTCCATCCAATATCCTTGTTCTTGCATTTTGAACCCCTGCCTTTCAACTACTCCTACTCTGTCTGAATTTAGATATGTTCACGAATACTCCCATCAATTAAAAAATAAAAAGCTTCCCACAACCTAACTAGACGTCAACCCATTCTCACTCTTCTTGCAGTCACTTTTCTTTAAAACTGTTCCTATGAATTCCAGATAATCATAATGATGTGATCACTAATTTAGAGCCAGAATCTTGGAATGTGAAGTCAAGTGGGCCTTAGAAAGCATCACTACAAACAAAGCTAGTGGAGGTGATGGAATTCCAGTTGAGCTATTTCAAATCTTGAAAGATGATGCTGTGAAAGTGCTGCACTCAATATGCCAGCAAATTTGGAAAACTCAGCAGTGGCCACAGGACTGGAAAAGGTCAGTTTTCATTTCAATTCCAAAGAAAGGCAATGCCAAAGAATGCTCAAACTATCGCACAACTGCATTCATCTCACATGCTAGTAAAGTAATGCTCAAAATTCTGCAAGCCAGGCTTCAGCAATGCATGAACCGTGAACTCCCTGATGTTCAAGCTGGTTTTAGAAAAGGCAGAGGAACCAGAGATCAAATTGCCAACATCCGCTGGATCATCAAAAAAGTAAGAGAGTTCCAGAAAAACATCTATTTCTGCTTTATTGACTATGCCAAAGCCTTTGACTGTGTGGATCAAAATAAACTGTGGAAAATTCTGAAAGAGATGGGAATACCAGACCACCTGACCTGCCTCTTGAGAAATCTGTATGCAGGTCAGGAAGCAACAGTTAGAACTGGACATGGAACAACAGACTGGTTCCAAATAGGAAAAGGAGTACGTCAAGGCTGTATATTGTCACCCTGCTTATTTAACTTCTATGCAGAGTACATCATGAGAAATGCTGGACTGGAAGAAACACAAGCTGGAATCAAGATTGCCGGGAGAAATATCAATAACCTCAGATATGCAGATGACACCACCCTTATGGCAGAAAGTGAAGAGGAGCTGAAAAGCCTCTTGATGAAAGTGAAAGAGGAGAGTGAAAAAGTTGGCTTAAAGCTCAACATTCAGAAAACGAAGATCATGGCATCCGGTCCCATCACTTCATGGGAAATAGATGGGGAAACAGTGGAAACAGTGTCAGACTTTATTTTTTTGGGCTCCAAAATCACTGCAGATGGTGACTGCAGCCGTGAAATTAGACGACGCTTAGTCCTTGGAAGAAAAGTTATGACCAACCTAGATAGTATATTCAAGAGCAGAGACATTACTTTGCCAACTAAGGTCCATCTATAGTCAAGGCTATGGTTTTTCCTGTGGTCATGTATGGATGTGAGATTTGGGACTGTAAAGAAGACTGAATACCGAAGAATTGATGCTTCTGAACTGTGGTGTTGGAGAAGGCTCTTGAGAGTCCCTTGGACTGCAAGGAGATCCAACCACTCCATTCTGAAGGAGATCAACCCTGGGCTTTCTTTGGAAGGAATGATGCTGAAGCTGAAACTCCAGTACTTTGGCCACATCATGCGAACAGTTGACTCACTGGAAAAGACTCTGATGTTGGGAGGGATTGGGGGCAAGAGGAGAAGGGGACGACAGAGGATGAGATGGCTGGATGGCATCATGGACTCGATGGACGCGAGTCTGAGTGAACTCCGAGAGATGGTGATGAACAGGGAGGCCTGGCGTGCTGCGATTCATGGGGTCGCAGAGTCGGACACGACTGAGCGACTGAACTGAACTGATGTATTCTTCCTACTTCCTTAACTTTAGTCCCTAATCCACTACAAACTGGCTTCTGCTCCTACCCCATGAAAGCCTAATTTCTTTCCAGCAGTTGACACCACGTCCCATTCCTTAATCTAAATCCTCTCTTGTTTGGGCTTCTCTGATATCACCACCCTGTGAGAGCTGAAGCAAGTGACACAGTTGACCTAAAAAGAGGGAAACAAAGTAGGACAAGAGACTGGCAAAGAAAGAAAAGGTGAGGGGACGTTGCTACTTTTTAAGCGGGGGCTTGGGACACAGGACGCAGAAAGGGCCACCGTGGGCGCTAAAATAAAGTGAGAGAGATTTTCACCGTCACCTTCATCCTTTCTCCCCTCTTCCTTTAAGGACCTGACGGTACTCAAGGAAAAACTACAGGGTAATGACCACTCGAGAGACGGCTGGGGCCGGCCCCTAGGCTGCGAGAAGGGCGGGCACTCCTTGCGGCGCGGACTCCACCGAGTTGGCGGCGGCGGCGGCGCTCGGGTGTCGGCGGAACCCGAGCGCGAGGCCGCTGTTGTAGCTGGGCGCGGGGCCGCTGGGGGGCGGACGCGTGTGCGCGTGCGTGGCGGCCCTTCCGGCCCGGACCGAGGCAGGAGCAGCTTCTGGAAGCGCAGGAGTGTGGCGTGCGGACCCCTTGGCGACTCCAGTCGAGTAACCGTGCGGAATACCTTGTAGGCGGGTTGAAGCCTGGCCGCGGAGTCCACCCGCCGCTGGCGCTAGAAGAGCGGGAACCTCTTGGGCTGGGTGTCCTCAGCTTGGCCCTCAGCCAGCGGCGCTGAAAAAGATAGGGGGAGGGGTTGGTGAGGAGATGCAGGTGAAGTAGGTTTCTCTACAGATCCAGCACCTTTAAACCCTGCGCACACTTTTTTAAAAATGAAGAAATTAAGGCTTAAGGAGCTAGAGAGTCGCCTGCAACAAGTGGATGGATTCGAAAAGCCCAAGCTCCTTCTAGAACAGTATCCAACCAGGCCGCACATTGCAGGTAGGGCGGCTGCTGATCACGCCCTTGTTTTGCGGGTTAGTCCTGACTTGTTCTTATAACGAAAATAAGACAGTTATTTGGATACAAGAATGTCTAGAGAAATTTTCTAAGATTTCACGTTGCGTGGGAGAGGACTTCCTTGATACTGCAGCTGAAAACATCCCACACACAGGACACACTGTCGTTTTACCGTTTGGGTTTCTGCATACCCCTTAATACTGTTAGACATCTTATTTAATGTGTTTATTAATCTCATTACACAATTAACTCCCTGAAGGCAAAAATGTGCTGGTTTTGTTCACACAATTCCCAGTGTCTACAGTTCCTTATACTACTTAGGAGCTCAGTAAATAAACATTTGCTAAATTTCCCAGTGCAACCAGTTTGCCAGTGCAAGGATTCCTACGCGCTATACTCTGCCCTAAAAATGAATACTAAAGTTGGTAGTAGAAAGACTTGAGTTTTAACAAATTCAGAATAGGTGCAATATTAAAAATGAGGATGCATTTCAGTTTTAACAAATTATCTGAGAATCAGCAGTGTTGCTTAATAAGAAGGATTGGTGCTGGAAGTTAAAAAAAACACAGGAACAACCATTATATTTAATAAACATATTACCAAAGTCATTGAGAGAGTCTTTTGGAAGTTGTTGGGAACACCAGCAAGGAGGAATCCCATTAACTTCGACATAGTTCTGTTTCTAAGCTGCTGAAGAAAGTCAGGGAAAAAACGTGTGTACCCACACTTCACTCCAACATATTGTCATAATTCCAATCAAAAGTTGCTCACACTTTTGACTGCACAAAATTGTGTCTGGGGTAAGACCAGTTTTCCCAGTGTGGATAATGATTTTTTAAATGTCTTCTGGCTGTAGTGGAATCGGTTTTTTTTTTACCCCCAACAACAAACAGTTGTTTCAAACCCAGTGTGAACATACACATAGTTGTGCTAGTTCTTTGAGATACTATCTCCAAAGACATTAACACCTGCAGCAGTAATCAACAGTACAGTCACTCTGAGACATCTCTGTTAATTGTGTGTTTTGATAAAACCTCTGGATCCTGGGGCATCAGTGATGGCCAGCAACCTTTGGTAGGTTCAGAGATAGGCAGGGAGGTATCAGTGGATATTATTCATGCTTAACCTCCGTATATTCCCCACTTCTGTGTATTTAAAAGATCCCTTTCCCATCTCAGCAGCCTCTGTTCTGCTCCTCAATAAGAGGAGCAGAACCTCTTATCAGGTTTCATTAGTAGATATTGTTTCTGTAGATCATAAGTATATGTGTGTGAATATTTGTGTGTAAAGGCTATATTGTGGATGTAGGTCTTTTCCTTTCCTCTTCTAGCTTAATAACACAGAATATTATGATGACTTGAACTTTCTTCTCCAGTTGAGGATTTGTGTAAAGAAAATTTAATTATATCTTATTATTTTTAAACCTGGAACACGAATTTGGGGGAGGGCTTAATAATGCAAGAGGAAAAATTGTTTTAGAAAGGATCATTTACACAAATTGGATTTTGGTCATCCACTTACCTACTTAATCTTTAATATATTTTTTGATCTTTCAGCATGTATGCTCTATACAATCCATAATACATATGATGACATTGAAAATAAAGTGGTTGCAGATCTAGGATGTGGCTGTGGAGTGCTTAGCATTGGAACTGCAATGCTAGGAGCAGGGTATGTGATCCACTATATTTCAATTTTAGTATGGGGTAGTTTTAATAAGAGTATATAAAATCAACTGAATTATATTTATGAGACTCTACAGTACATGACGAGAGGAGCAAGAATCCAACACTGAGTACATTTGGAATGGGCAGAACATCAAAACAAACTTAACAAAAAAACGGTAACAGCAGCCATTAGAAGCCTGTATTTTATATGAACCTGAGTTTCCAACACCTGGCATTTTGGGAAATCATGCTGTTGAAAGGCATCACTCACTGTCACTTGGCCAGTTGGGTTAAAATGGTACATGGTTTTGGTTTTGTTGTTTTGATTTAGGAGCTATAAGTATTTACTTTGTGTTTTATATTTATAGGTTGTGTGTTGGATTTGACATAGATGAAGATGCACTGGAAATATTTAATAGGAATGTAGAAGAGTTTGAGTTAACAAATGTAGACATGGTTCAATGTGATGTATGCTCATTATGTAACAGAATGTCCAAATCATTTGATACAGTAATTATGAATCCTCCCTTTGGGACCAAAAATAAAGGTTAGTAATAAGAATCAGCTGTGCTGGTGTCTTTGTAAAAAAACAAGTTTTAAAAATGATTTTCTCATTGGATTGTTGGGTTAAGTGACTTTATCACTGTTCATTAAATAAACCAGTCTCTTACCTGTATGATTATTACAGTTTCAATCTCAACTTTTCAATCTTTGTTTTCCTAAATTTGCGCTAAGTGAATAAATTTATTCACCTATTACTTATTCTTCATCTGATTTCGAGAATGATTTACCTAACTTTTCAAGATTTCCTATAAAGTGTTTTATACTTTTAAAACCTTTTAATGCTTCAACATTCAAAGATTTCAGTAACAATGACTTAACTGTGGCTATTTATTTTATCTGTTTTGTGGGCAAGGAGGGTAGGGAGTAAGTAACAAGGGGAAAAGATATACATAGTTTTAAAAGTCCTCCCTGCACCTGCCCCCACCATTCTGATTACCACTTTACCTGTTCTCTTCTGCCCTTTTTGAAAGTTGTTAATTTGGAATAATGTTTCCAAATCCCCAGTATTCCTTTAATCTTCTTTTTTGATAACAGTTTTTTCTGCTTTTAACAGGGACAGATATGGCATTTCTGAAGACTGCTTTGGAAATGGCAAGAACCGCAGTATACTCTTTACACAAATCCTCAACTAGAGAAGTAAGTTCAAATCATCCAAATATTCTGTCATTTATTTTTAACTTCAAGACAGTGTTTGAAGGATTTGCTATCAGTACTAAATACCAAGGAATCTAATTCTCCTGAAATTTTTAAACATCTGACACTTAGAAACTAAATTTTCTCCTTAACTAACTAGCATTTATGAGTAGATTTATTTGTCAAAGATTTGTCCAGGCAGGAATTGTTAACAGGAAAGAGATTATATAATTCAGGAATAGAGAAGTATGGTATAACTGTGGTTACAGTATCTTCTGGTTTGCTTGGGTAAGTCCTGGTTGATGCCTGTAATCCCAGTATCTCTGTATGGCCTAGTGTACTTAAGAGAGGCAAGGACAGCCTGTTTTTCAACACTGAGCCTAGGAAGCTAAACTAATCTGAGTTCAGAACCCATTTCTTATTTTTTATTGTCAGCACATGACACATGAAGGTGCATAAGACATATTCTAGAAAATTGGGGATGAGGTGGCACAGTTTTTTAGTGTTAACATAGTGATCAAGAACTCAGACTGGAGAGCCAGACTACCTAGGTTCAAATCTGCTGCTTCACAACTGTCTTCTCTTGGTCAAAGTTCACTTTGAGTTCATTCGAGTTCACTTTCATCACTTACCCTGTACTCACCTATACTCTTACAGCATAAGGAACTAAGAGTGCTTTATACTTTGTAGGGTTGATGTGAGGATTAAATGAGTTAATGTTTACAAAGCACTTATAGTAGTGTATGGCAGTTGCTATGTTAGCGGTTATTTTTAAGTGATATATGTATTAAGTGATTTTAAGATTTTGTAGGAAAAGTATTTGTATAAATAGTGTACTGGAATTCGGTTGGAAACAAATTATAACTATATGGTAATCTAATAACCTTTAAAGTACATAAAATTACATAGCTAAAAATATATATAGGCATACCTGCCCTTTATTGTGTGGATCTTCCCTTGATGGCTCAGACGGTAAAGAATCCACCTGCAATGTCGGAGACCTGGGTTTGATCCCTGGGTTGGGAAGATCCCCTGGAGGAGGGCCTGGCAATCCACCCCAGTATTCTTGCCTAGAGAATCTCCATGGACAGAGGAGCTTGGTGGGCTACAGTCCATGGGGTCGAAAAGAGTCAGACACGACTGATCCACTAAGCACAGCCTAGGATTGCACTGTACAGATAATGCATTTTTGCAGGTTTAAGTTTTGTGACAACCTTGCATCAAGCATCTGTCAGCACCATCTTCCCAACAGCATTTACACACTGTGTGTCTCTGCTCATTTTGGTCATTCTTGCAATATTTCAAACTTTTTATTGTATTTGTTGGGTGTTGGTGCTCTTTGATATTACTGTTACAGTTGTTTGGGGCATTGTTTAGCTGAGTGACTTCACTTTCACTTTTCACTTTCATGCACTGGAGAAGGAAATGGCAACCCACTCCAGTGTTCTTGCCTGGAGAATCCCAGGGACAGAGGAGCCTAGTGGGCTGCCATGTATGGGGTCGCACAGAGTTGGACACGACTGAAGCGACTTAGCAGCAGCAGCAGCAATAAAGTAGTTTTTAATTAAAATATATACTTTTGGGGGACTTCCCTGGTGGTCCAGTGGTTAAGAATCTGTGCTTCCACTTCAGGGGGCATGGTTTGATCCATGGTCAGGTAACTAAGGTCCCACATGTTGTGAGTTCCAGCCCCCAAAAAAGTACTTTTTAAAGACATAATGCTATTGCACACTAAAAGACTACAGTATAGTGGAAACAGAACTTTGATATGCACGGGAAACAAAAATTAATCAGGTTACTTACTCTTGTGATATTCACTTTATTATTTTGGTCTGTTACCAAGCCTGTAATATTTCTGAGGTACGCCTGAATACTGCTAAACAATTAGTAGTGATACCTGTAGGTATGCAGCAGAACACAATATAACTTTACTGGTAAATAAATCCCCATTCAGTGAGACCAAACACCAGTAATTATTGATATCTAAAAAGCCTGTATTGAGGAGGTCCCCAAGACCATCCTCAGGTTTGATGATTCACAGGGAAGTCTAACAAGACTGAGCGTATAGTCATACTCATGACTGTGATTTATTACAGCTAAAAGTTACAGAGCAAAATCAGCAGAAAGGGGTTGTTCAGATGGTAAACCGTCTGTCTACAATGCAGGAGACCCAGGTTCGATCCCTGGGTTGGGAAGATCCCCTGGAGAAGGAAATGGCAACCCACTCCCAGTACTATTGCCTGGAAAATCCCATGGACGGAGGAGCCTGGTAGGCTACGGTCCATGGGGTCGCAGAGTCAGACACGACTGAGCGACTCGGTTGGTTGGTTGGTTGGTNACCCAGGTTCGATCCCTGGGTTGGGAAGATCCCCTGGAGAAGGAAATGGCAACCCACTCCCAGTACTATTGCCTGGAAAATCCCATGGACAGAGGAGCCTGGTAGGCTACGGTCCATGGGGTCGCAGAGTCAGACACGACTGAGCGACTCGGTTGGTTGGTTGGTTGGTGTAGATCACAGTCCAGGAGAAACCAAGTGCAAGCTTCCAGAGTTCCCTCACAGTGGAGTCATATGGGATGCACTTAATTTTTCCAGCAAAGAATGTTTGTGACAAGGCACATGAAATGTTGTTCACCAGGGAAGGTCACTGGAGACCTGGTGCCAAGGGTTTTTACTGGGGACTGATCCCATATGCACCCCTTTGCCTGGCACATACCCAAATTCCAGACTCCCAGAAGCAAAACAGGTATTTAGCATACACAGTTTAAGTACAGTAAGCCACTGTTATTAAGGAATGGGGAGTGAAAACTCTCTCAAAAATCTAAGTTCCCATACTCCAGCCAAAGGCCAGACTAATATGTACACCTTCCAAGGATAAGCAGTCAGGCCTGCTGTGGATTCTTCTGCACAGCCTGTCATAGGTCTTATATTACTCATACATAGTTCATGAAAACCAAGTAAAATATGCCAATAAAGAGTGCAGCTAAGCAGCAAAGTCTAATAACTTGAATCCGTTGCTATAGTCACATTACCAGGGAATGCCTGTCTTCATTGTTTGGTAGTGCCATGTTCCACCACCAGGAGGCAGCAGTATCAGCATTGTCTAGGCTGGCTTAATAGAATTTTAAGCAAATATCTCTGGGAAGTTGGTGATGGACAGGGAACACTGGCGTGCTGGAGTCCATCAGATCGCAGAGTTGGACGACTGAGTGACTGAACTGAACTGAAGCAAACATACAGTTTTATATTTTGGCAATGCAGAAGTATTTCCATTAGCAGAGTAACTAGTTTGAGAAATTATTCTGGTGTGTGTTGTGCATATTGTGAAGGGGGTGTGATGATGGACTTCTAATATTAAAGAGTCCTTAGATTATGCTGTAGATATATCTGCTATAAGCCTTGTGATAATTTTGCTTAAGTATTCTATTGAAACTAGTATCATTATCATTGAAGCTTATTTCAGACAGACCCCTTAACTATAGACCCTTGTCTCTTTTAAGTACTTTGCCCTCTATTCATAATATAGGTGCATTTGATACAACTTTTTAATAGAAAATTTGATAACAAAGCATGTCCTGGCAGACTTATACAATTTACTTAAAACTTCTACTGGCACCCAAGTATTTGTTCTTTGCAGGCTCAGACAGAACCTTATATATCATCACAGTGACCCCAATAAGCTAGATGACTCTAAAAGTTGTTGCCTTATCTTCTTTCATTAGGCACTATGAGAACTTAAGTTCTTGCCTCATAGTTAAATATGTGAACCTCAAATTTAGGGAAATTTAAATAGCTAAAACCAGCATTTAGTACTTGTTTTTTGTGCCACCACAGTTCAAAGCACTTTTCACAGTCTACAACCTGATGAGATACCATTACTATCTTCATTTAACAGATGAGGGACCTGAGGCACAGAAAGCATAATTTTCTCAAGGGTTACATAGCTAACAGAGCTTTAGTTCAAATGCAGGGTGTCTGATTCCAGAAACTATGTCCTTAACCTCTATACCATACTGCCACTGAATTGTTTCTGGGAAAGCTGTGTATTTATCTTTAATATTTTTATGCACATCAAAGTCCATCAAAGGACTTCTGAAGTAACAGCTTTAGTATTTGAATTATGTAGTTTAGTTCAGATTATTAAATAGCTTGGCTTCTTTACTAAACTATTATCCATCCAGTTGAAAAAAAATTTAAAGGTCTAAATTCCAATGAAATTTTAAAAGCTTGAAAACTTACAATCAAGTATTAGTAAGAAGCAATGTTTTGAAAACTGTTTTAAGACCAACTCACATTAACATGTTTATGTTCAGCATATTCAAAAGAAAGCTGCAGAGTGGAAGGTCAAGATAGATATTATTGCAGGTAAGACGATTTTTAAGTTTCTCACAAGACAAATCTCAGTCAAAATTATGTTTGGTAATGGGTTGCAAATGGAGTAAAGGGAGGGCATCAGTGTTTGCTCAAGATTATCCCAATTTATGCATTTTACTGGGAACTTTTAAGTGATATAAGAGCTTGGGCTTAAGAGTTTGTCAGGTCTTCGTTTGAAATCCGTTCCTGAAACATACCACCAGACTATGCTTGGATTACTTTTCTATTTCAATTTTCTAATTGTTCCTGGAGCCAAATAACATGAAGCTTTTTCTTTTAGTGGGGGACAGAATATAATCATGCACACTATGTAAATCATGTTTGATACATTTTTATTAGTAAATTGCATGATAATACAGACATCAAAATGGGAAAAGCATATGACTAGAAGCTGACTATAACTCCAATAATTCTGAAAAGTCTGAAATAAGAGTATACAATAAGGGGGAATTTTTTTTTTGATTGGATTTAACAACATAACTAGAACTGTCACCTTCATAATAATTAGTAATGTGTACAAGTCTGTATTCCTATTCAGTACTGTCAGTCCTTACTTAGTTTAAGATATAACATGCAACATGGAGACCTTAGAACAGTTCCAATAGTAGTATACCAAGCCAGAGCCTTACTGCTCCAAGTGTGGTTGTCAAGTATGGACCATCAGCCTTGACATCCCTTGGGAGCTTGTCAGACTTGCAGGATTCCGGCTCCACCCAGACATACTGAATTACAATCTGCATTTGAACAGGATTTGATTTGAAGGTGATTTGTTTACACATTAAAATTTGAGAGATGTGATTTAGAGAGAGCACTTGGTAGGAAGATAAATAGCTACTTACTACCGTTACTAAAATCCAAACCAGAAATTTTTAAGATAATCGTGGTTATTACAAAATTGGTAGCTATAGATTATTTAGAAAATTACAAATAGGAAGGTACTACTCTATCAAGGGTGGTAAATGCTTGGAAGTACAATTTTCATCCTTAGGTGGCTTTTGTTTTATAGAGCTGAGATACGACCTGCCAGCATCATACAAGTTTCATAAAAAAAAATCAGTAAGTCTCTTGATTCTGGTTTATCACATTCAGTACTGAAAAACTTCACAATAAGTAATTATTTCTAATGTTATCAAGTTGCTTGAGTAAATACAGAAAGCCAGCGTAGAAGATAAATATTTTACTAAAACAGAATGGGCCTATAATCACAACAGCCAATAGGCTGGTTTAACATGAATTCTTTCTCCAATACTTTGGGCACATACACAAAAAATAATAATAAACTTAGTTTATTTTTATGCAGTATACATTTTATTACTTTGTACTAATACATTCTCATATTACAAAGGCAATTCTTAATNTATGAATTTACAATATTTGCAAGCAGCTTTTGCCTAAAGCTAAATGTACCTGTGAATCCTTTGCTCTCTTCTTGTCCCAGAGGCCTTTGAGACTTATTCCTTCTTTGATGGAATCTCTTTCAAGAGGAAACAGAGCTCCAGGAATTACTGATTCCTTCACGTCGCAGGAGCCTTTGGGCTCCACCACCCTTACTGGGTGCCTCAACTTCATTGGGCTCTGAAGATTGGCTAAATGATAAGGATCCAGGGTCAGCGCTGATTGGGCTGCCTGGGTTGAGCAGAGCCACGAGTGTGCTTTCTGTAGTGTAAGCTACCACACAGTGGGGGATTTAGGCTGCACGTGGCCAGAAACAAGGTCTCCTACCTGAAGATCAGTGAGAAGGCTGGGCTCTTCCTGGCAGAGAAAACAGATGGGCCCTTGGCTTTAGTGCCCTGGAGTAATCCCTGGAAACAGCCTGTGGTCTTTGGCCTTCTCTCTGCTTCTCATTATTTAATTCCAGCTTGACATTTTCTCCTAACCAGTCCTCTTCAGCACCTGGATCTTGTTTATTGTCACTACCCTTTGTTTCTCTAACATGCCTGGGGATGAAGCAGTACATCTCTTTTGATCTTTTGCCTGTCTTGTGTATGAGGAAAGCCCACAGAGGAGGGCAGCAAAGAACAGCGCCCTTCTGTATACTCTGTAGTATTACCGTGGTTACATTTCTCCTCTCTCTGTTTTCAGCTCCTCTCCACCAAACTGCCGTATTGCCGTGAAAATGTGTGCCTGGCCTATGGTAATGAATGGTCAGTCTACGCAGTGGGCTCCCAAGCTCACGTCTCTTTCTTGGATCCGCGGCAGCCATCATACAGCGTCAAGTCTGTCTGCTCCAGGGAGCGTGGCAGTGGTAAGAGCCCTGTGTGCCCCTCAGGCTCACAGCTGCATTGCCATTGGTTTCTTACCTTCTGTTTCTATATTGGTTTCCAGACAAGTACAGAGATCTTTATGAAGGTGTTTGGTACAGAGGGGAGCTGGAATGCCTGCGTGGCAGCCAAGCTTCAAACACTTTAGACAAATGTGTGGTCACAGAAGCCTTTGATGGAAACCAACCATCAGGATATTGGTGGTTTCCGTACTCCCTCACATCACCCTACTCTCTTTCCTGTGTTGATTTTTTTGTTGGAACTCTGCCTGAACTAGAAAATTCATTTTATGCTAAGGGATGATGCAGTAGACGGAGGGGCATTTTGCAGAGGGCTATGAGGAAACTTTTGGGGGTGATCATGATTATTTTGGTTGTGGTGATGGTGTCATGGATATATACATATGTTAAAATTCACATTGTGTACTTTGAATATTTGCAGTGCATTGTATATCGATTGTATGTCAGTAAAGATAAAGAAGATATTTAGTTCTGACCACTGGATGAACTAGACTTTGAAACCCCACCATCACCACCACCACCAATCTTTAATAGCATATTCTCTCTGAGGGCACCCTCATTCTTTATCGAGGAATAAAAAGCCATGTTTGTACTGTACTTAAAGATTTTAGAATACTTCAGTCAGCCATCTCATTTCATCTTACCAAGAACGCTGTGGGAGGCAGTTTACACCCCATCTTATAGAGGAGGAGACTAGGACCCAGATCGTTTAAATAACTTGCCCAGCATCACACTGGTTGGTGGGGGAACAGCCCAGGGACCAGAATCTAAAGGATCCAATTTAACAAAGTGTGTTTTCTTCTTCTGTCTCCTTTGTCTCCCTTCTCTTGCAAAAACGTGGCTGCAGTTAAAAGGCACTGCGTGGGTTACACTTTAGCTTCTCTTCTCTCTTTCAAGTAGTATTTATTTTCATGCAGATGTTGCAGATACGGCCTTTGTTTGGGGCATGTTTGTTTTTAGTTATCTTTGAAATACTTACATTTCAGAACTGAGAGAGTAACTGTGTAAGTAAGGGAAAGAGTAAATTGCCTTAGCAGGAATGATGTCTGCAGTGAAGAGATTTTGGTTACTGTTACAGGAGTGGCATTCAAACCTAATAAGAAGATTTTGACTTCACAAATACTAGTGAAACCTCTTTGCATCGCATGCTCTTATTTAATCCACAGATGCAGCAGATGTGTTTTCCCTGTGACCCAAAGGGATTAGATGACTTGTCTTAAATTCACAAGTGAGAGACTTTTGAGTCTTGTGCACCTTTGAGTCTTGAGTTCTAGGCGATTTGCCACTCTCCTAACACAATACCAGATAAAGACCTCTTGCCGTGCCATGGTAGTGGTTTTAGGTCAAATACAAGAAAGTCCTTGTTAATTTAATGATTTATAAATATGCACATTACCCTCAGTTTCGGTGCGGGTTAGAAATATATAATGGAGAAGAGCTCAGAGTGATGAAGGATGATAAAAGTGAGCCAAGGAGAGGCAAGAAGGTTCAGGGCAGACTTGCGGTCCTAAGCCACAAGCATCTCAGGCATCATCAGGCACATCTCTAAGGCTTATGGGAAGGGTCCTGTTAATGTGCGGATGGCCAGTGTGGCATCACGGTGCTTTGGCTTGTGCATGAGCTAGGTCTGCCGAAGGAAAGGTGCTGTGGTATGTCGGGGTGGCATGTGAACTCAATGCCAGAGAAATTTGGGCTCGCAGATCCGATCGCCCGTTTACTTTTCTCTCTCTCAGGGATCCGGTCAGTGAGCTTCTATGAGCACATCATCACTGTGGGGACAGGGCAGGGCTCCCTGCTGTTCTATGACATCCGAGCTCAGAGGTTCCTGGAAGAGAAGCTCTCAGCTTGTTACGGGTCCAAGCCCAAACTCGCAGGAGAGAACCTGAAACTAACAACTGGCAAAGGCTGGCTGGTGAGTAAGCCCAGGCCTCACATGGTTACTGGCCAGTGACAGAAAAGTTGTCTTTACGTTCCCACCCCTACTAACACATCATGGTTTTTCACTAGTAAGAGGCAGGTAAAGACACTGTCCTGTGATTTTTGTTTTTGTGTCTGCACATCCATGGGAAAACTGAGGCCCAGAAGACACACCAGTTGACCCAGGATAACCTGCAGGTGATAACAGTCAGGAGAAGGAGCCTTCCCCTGACACTGCCAGTGAATTATTAAAGCTTTGGTTCCAGCAGTCCTGAGAAGACCTTAGGCTTGTGTAGCATTCTTCATCCTACTTGGCTCCTCCCTAATGTCATTTGGGAAAATGGGGCCCCAAGTCCATGAGCACCAGTCTCCTGGGATCAAGTGATACATAACAGGACCTTCTCCTTTCAGGGGGCCCAGAAAGCATCCTTGTCCCTTCTTTCGTCTTTTCTGCCCTCCTGGCAAGTGCTAACAGAGTCTCTTTTTTTTTCCCCTATAGAATCATGATGAAACCTGGAGAAATTACTTTTCGGACATTGATTTCTTCCCCAATGCTGTTTACACCCACTGCTACGACTCGTCCGGAACGAAACTCTTTGTGGCAGGAGGTCCCCTCCCCTCAGGGCTCCATGGAAACTATGCTGGGCTCTGGAGTTAATGACAACCAACTCTCTCCCAAAATGCAGAGATTTACACTAACTTCCATCTTCAGTTTCCATTTCTTCTTTTGATTTTTTTCCAGTTTGTGAGGCCCTCATATTTTAGTGGGAACACCAGAGTTTGCCTATGCTTTAAGCACTTGATAGGAAGAACCTCTATACAGAAATCTAAAGGACTTTTTGTTTTTTTGTTTCATTTTTTCTTTTTTTGGTAAACAGAATTTAACTTTACTATCTTTTTTCTTTCTGGCTTCTCAACTAGACATTGTTAATTCCTGTTTGTATTTTTTTGTTAAGTGACACACACTCTCCCCTCTCTGGGTTCCTTAGATTGACATAGTCATTCTCACCCTTACTTCACTCTTGAGAGGTAGGGCTCCTTTATAATTATATAGTTGCTGTCCTAGACTTTCTGTGAAAGTTTGGGGGCTGTGTGTGTGTTGTATGTGTGGTGTGTGTGTGTGTGAGAGAGAACTTGTGTGCCTGCAAGTACCATGTGTCATTGAAGTTACCTGAAGTGAGGATTACTGTAATTAAAATATTTATAAAAGAAACAACTTTATTCACAGAGTCCAGCTTTGGGACTGGTCTTTATCTTGTTTTGTAAAGTCTAACAACACTGATTATAGGAAGTAAAAATAGAAAGGAAAACAAATCATCAGTAGGAAACTCTTTGAGTTCGATTGAAAGCTTCCTGGGACTCTGATGCCAGGACTCCAAAGTAATCCATTTCCCACCTGCCTCTCCCCTTCTGTGTGTCCCCTGGGGGAGGACATTTCTGTGTATGTGTCACTTCCACTTCAATTTCCCATCTGGTCAAATCCATGGCCACTACCCCAAAAACATCAGAGTCTCAGTTCAAAATGTGACTCTGGCAGTTGCAGAAGGTCTGGTGGGACTTGGTAAAAAGAATTTCCATCCCAACCTCCCTCCCCCTCCTTTCAGACAAGACCTGATATGGTTTCTCAGGGACCTGGAATGGGAGACCTCAGGTCTGCTAAAATTCACATGCTTTGATCCCTTTGGCTTTGAGGGGAAACTTCTTTGCCTTTCTTCTAATCTCCCCAGTGGGTTTTGCTTGTGTTTTCTAAAATGGGTTCAGTTCAGGAGGGTGGGGATGAGCAGGGAATTTATCTGTGTGTAGTGAGTGCCTCATGTGTGGAATGTGTGTTTTCTGAAGACAGTGGAGCCACTCTGTTGGCTCAGCCCTGGGATGGTGACGGGGTGGCCTACAGCCAACAGCGTTGTGCATGTAAAAGCAGCAATGTGATCAGTGATTTGTTCCGCCCTTGAACTGTTTAGTCTGAGGTTTTTGAACTGGCAGGCGACTGACTGACCAGTTACTCCTTGCTTTTTTATGCATCATATTGCAGATGAGAGCTGTTCCCACCCCCACATTCCTCCACCACTCTAAGCACATGCTCTGTTTCTGGTAGCAGCCCATTCTGGGGGAAAGAAGTCATATTCCTGCGCTCTAGTGTCCAAGTCACTTTCCCAGTTGTCCCCCCTGCTCTGGGTGTAACTGAGGAGATTGGAAAAAAAAAAGTGTCTTCTCTTTGGTGATGGGGGCTGATGGGGAGGGGAGACACCAAGTCCACCCTGTATAGTGTTGCAAGGCATACACCATAGGTTCTAGAATTCTCATCTTCTAACCTAGAGACATAGGTGCTATAAACAGGGAATTAAGCAAAATGCTGGATGCTACAGATCTTTTAATTGTCTTAATTTTTTTCTATTATTAAACTACAAGCTGTAGATTTCTTAGTTCTCACAGAACTCATTTTAAACCTACTTGTATAAAGAAATAATTTTAGAATGTTTTGTACTGTTGCCAGACCCTGTTCTGTGATGGGTAATGCATTTGATTGTTTGAGGTTTTGTTTTTCAAAATGTAGCACTTGACTTTTTGCCAAGTAAAAATAAATAAATGTTCCAGTGCAAAGTGGTTTGAGTATGTGTAGCCAAGAGGCAGCAGGAAAAAGGTCCCAAGTGACTGGTTGGAAGGTCAGTTTGGGGTTCTCGGATTGCTTGAAGCAGAACACAGGAGTTCCCTCAAGGGTAAAGGCGGGGTCAAGGGCAAAACACACTAATACCTGCTTGCTCCTGGTCCCCATCCCTGGCCCAGGAGCATTTGCTCTGGAGTCCAGTTGAGAGTAGGTATGCCTGGAGGAAGTGGTGTGGTGCTTGGAGAAAAGTACAGACTGACAGGGAGGGAGCATGCTAGTCCTTGCTCTGAGTGACTGGATGAGCAAAGTGACCTGCTCCTCTTACATAAACCAGGGGTGTTGATGGGCCCCGTCTGCTTCAGTGGAGGGGCCCTAAGGATGACTGAAAGTGCCCCAGGAACAGGCTTTCATTTTGTTGAAGTTGGAACCATAGATGCTCACTGTAAGAGGAGAAACCAGTCTTTAGTGAGTAATGTTCTTCCCAGCGGGCTGTCGCTGAGAGAAAGGTGGACTGCTGAACCCTACCACTCCTCACAGTCATCTTTGGAGGACCCATCAGGACTGGGCCACAGAGTCAGGCAAGCTGGGTACAGCTGCTGTTAGAGACTGCTTCAGAAGATGATTCATACAAGCAACCACCTATTGATATGTGATCAAAGGCTGCAAAACAGGAAAGGGGAAGTGAAGGAGTTGAAGCAGTTGAAAGGGCTTCCCAGAGGAGAAGAGTTAAAGCATTTGGAAAGGGACTGACATTAGCCTTTCCCAGAATGAGATTTTTCAGAATCCCCAATCCATAGAACAGTAATGGTTATTTGCAAAACGTCCCATGTTGAGATTACTTGGGGGAAATGCAGATGAAAACAAAGACATGTTTCTTCACAACGTGAGGTTTGGGGTTACCATGGGACTCGTGCGTGAGACATGCTCAGAAAAAGGTGACGGAGTGTGGGGAGGGCCTGGCCTAGACCTCTGGCCTCTGTGGAATCTTGGCCCTGCTCCCACTTTCCAGCCAGACTTTGCAGCAAGCTATGTATCACAGAAGGGCTTTGTGGACTTACGTGGTCCCTCCCATTCCTGCCAGCAGGCCTTACTCCCAGGCCATGAAAGAAAGTCCTTGTTCTTAGGCACATGCCTCATTCGAAATGGTCTACTGGCTCCTCCCATCTACTTTGGGTCCTTTTGCAGACGGCTTTGGAATCTCATTTATGCTCCAGGTTCCCCCATCCCTGCCACTCCAAAAGTGGATTAGTATTAGTCTGGTCCATTAAGATAACAATGTTAAATTTATTAGTGTTCCTAATAAAGCTAAAGATTGCCAACCCAGGGCTCTCTGATCCCAAACATTTCCTAGAGCAGCTTCTAGGAAAAGAAGTCAGGGTGTTAAGATCCTTGGTTTAGGATTGTGGAGTCAATCTAAGATCCTACAATCCAAGTGTTTTCCTTTCTTTTCAGTTGGCTAGTGTCTCAGAGACTGTGTTGGGGCACGGGGTATGAAGGGAAGAAAGCGAATACTCCGTGTTTCTTGCTTTTCCCCACATGTCGTTTCATACTATTGTGCTGAAATGACTGGAAGCTTTGGAAGGGTAGAAACATGGGCTACTAATTCTGTAATTACTGACAAAGACAAAAAAAAGTTCAGGTTTGTTAACTTGATTCTCCTGCCTTCATTTCAGTTCATCCAAAGAATTATCTAGAAAAACATGTTAGAAATTTGTTCGAATGGTCACACCTCTAGAGAGAGAGAAGTGTGAACTGAACTCAAGATGGAATTGTGTAAACTTATGATTCAGCTCTCCAAACAGGTGTGAGTTGTGCTCTTAAATTCCCCTTGGGTTGAGCCTCACATCTGAACACCACTCTTTATTCGTGTGTAATTGCTGAAGTCAGAACTTTTAAACGATAATAATACTCATTAGCTGAGCTCAGTGTCACATGTTTACTGCCTTTGTTGTTAAGCAGTATTCAGAATTGTAATTAACATCCCTAGTGCTATGAACAGGAAGAAAACAAATGATCAACTCCCATCTTAAACTTCTCTCACTCATAGCTACTTTTTCCTTAGCTGATGACAGCTTAGATAGATGATTGGAAATAATAATCTGGCTTCTTTGTTCCCCAGGGTCAAGGCCATTTGTCAAAGCAGAGAACACTGCTGGGTACCTTGGCCTGAGATGTAGCAGTTTGGGCCCTACAATGTGTTGCTTACCTAAGAAGCATCCTTCACCACTACCACTACTCTGCTTCCCTTGGCCCTTCTGCTAAAAACACAAAATCATTGCTCCAATCACCATGCTTAAGTTTCCACCATTAGATCTTTCTCTTTTCTTGAGGGAAGAGGATGTTATATTACCTGATTCAAGATACTGGAGAAAGAAAAAAAAAGATACTGGAGGAGATATAAAATGCCAATTGCCCAAGGTGAATGTGACCTGCAAGGGGAGGATATGGGTTCAGTTACAGCTCTACCACTGATGCTCATGGACATGAATTTAAACAAGTCTTTACTCCTCTCTGGATATGAGTTTTTTGGTTTTTTTAAATCTTACACAATGAAGAAAGGAATTCTAATTAGACATTAGATTTCTGTTATCCACAACAACTGTTGTACTGGTGCAGGGAAGCCTAAGAAGAATTGGAAGTGATCCTCTACTAGTGTTCTCAAAGCAAGTAAATAGAGTAGGCTTTATTAAATGAGTCTTATTTTCCTAATAGTTTCCAATAAGACCCTGGAAATTGTAGGTTGAATGGTGTACCCCCAGAATTCAAGTCTACCAGAACCTCAGAACAGTGATAGGGTTAGTCACTCAGTTGTGTCTGACTCTGTGATCCCATGGACTGTAGCCTGCCAGGCTCCTCTGTCCATGGGATTCTCTAGGCAAGAATTGTGGAGTGGGTAGCCATTCCTTCCTCAGGATCTTCCCAAACCAGGGAATGAACCTGGGATTGCGTTGCCGGTGGATTCTTTATGGTCTGAGCCACCAGGGAAGCTACCAGATCATCAGTGTGACCTTGAAGGTCTTTGTAAATGTAATTAGGAAGGATTGAGATGGGCTTATACTGAGTTAGGGAATGAGGGCTTCCCTGGTGGTTTAGACAGTAAAGAATCTGCTTGTAATGCAGTAGACCTGGGTTTGATCTCTGGGTTAGGACAATCTCCAGGAGAAAAGAGTAGATACCAGTCTTCTTGCCTGGAGAATTCATGGACAGAGGAGCCTGGTGATCTACAGGCTATGGGGCCACAAAGAGTCGGACATGACTGAGTGACTAACACACACCCATACACACCAATGAGAGTGACTTTATGAGACAGAAAAGGACATATGGGATCAACCAGAGAAGATGATGTGAAGACAGAAAGAGATTGAAGTGATGCATTTGTAAGCCAAAGAATGCCAGGAGCCACCAGAAGCTGGAAGAGGCAAGGAAGGGCTCTTTAGAGCCCCAGGAAGGATTGTGGCCCTGCTGACATCTTGATTTTGGATTTCTGGCCTCCAAAACCATGAGAATGAATTTCTATTGCTTTAAAGCCACCAAATCCATAGTAATTTATTTCAGCAAAGCTAGCAAATTAATACAGAAGTATTCTGAGGAATTTTCAGATGCCAATTTTTATAAAATCACTTGAGATTTAAGAAAAATTTTTTTCTTTTCTAATAATACAAAGAGAAACTGTACTTACATAGTCGTGTTAAGACTTATAAAAGCAAAAATTAAAGCTCAAGGATTTTCCTGGAAGCCCAGTGGCTAAGACTCCATGCTCCCAGTGCAGGGAGCCCAGGTTCAATCCCTGATCAGGGAACTAGATCCTGCATGCTGCAACTAAGACCCGGTACAGCCAAATAGATAAATAAAAATATTTGCTTCTGGCTGAAAATCCTTTCCTTTCAGAACTGAGGCAGTAATCCCCAAAGCTGCCTACCCCTGGTTATTTTTTCTTATCTCAAACTGCCTCAACATTTTAAACTTTTACTCTAGGTCACCTTTTCACAGTATAGACAGTAGAGACTCAGGGTGCTTTCTCATTCTGGATTTATTAGCCAGTAAATATGGACAGCTCTCTGCAGTCCCCCTTGAAAATAGGAGAAAATAGAAGATCTAGTTAAGGCCTAACACACCTAAACCTGCTTTATGATAGGATCTGCCCCATGTCTGCCTCTGGACCTGGAGCTGCTTGCCAGAGTAAGAAGAATGCTCAAGTCAACAGAAAAGTCAGCCCTGACTTTATTGTTCCTAAGCTAGTGGTTTATTTTATTTACTATGTTCTTAATTGGGAAGACAGCCTAGCAAAATGGTATTTATTGCATTGAAAAATTCTTATCTCAGAACTTCCCTGGGAGTCCAGTGGTTAAAACTCCACACTCCTAATGTAGGGAGTGAGGGTTCGATCCCTGGTCTGGGAAATAAGATCTCACATGCCGCACAGTGCGGCCAAAACAAAAAACCCACAACGAAAATTATTGATTGTCTCCATTGACCCAGACTTCTAGAAATTTTAGGAAATATTCTAGATAAGTATGCGAAGACAGATGTATAAGAATGGTGGTTGGGCATTATTTCTTTTTAATATGTTTTCTCAACTTATCAGAGTATTTTTTATCTATTTCTTATTTTTGGCTGCACTGGGTCTTTGTTGCTGCACACAGACTTTCTCTTGTTGCTGAGAGCAGGGGCTACTCTCTGGTTGTGGTGTGTGGGCTTCTCATTGCAGTGACTTCTCTTGTTACAGAGCACGTGCTCTAGGGCATATAGGCTTTGGTAGTTGTGGCCCATGCTTAGTTGCTCTGAGGCATGTAGGATCTTCCTGGACCAGGGATCAAACCCATGTCCTCTGCATTAGCAGGTGGATTTCTAATCACTGGACCACTAGGGAAGTCCTGTCATAGCATTAATTAGCAAAAAGACAAAACAAACAACTGGAAGTTCGTGCTCAGGCTCAGTCAAAGGCTGTAGCCTCGCCAGGCTCCTCGGCTCATGGGATTTCCCAGACAAGAATAGTGGAGGGAGGAGCGTGATTCAAGATGGTGGAGTAGAAGAACATTCGCTCACCTTCTCCTGCCAGAGCACCAAAATTGCAACTAGCTGTTGAACAACCATTGACAGAACCCACCAAGAAAAGATACCCACATCTAAGGACAAAGAAGAAGCTGCAGCAGAACAGTAGGAAGGGCACAATCATGATAAAATCAAATCCTATGCCTGTCAGGTGGGCAACCCACAAACTGGAGAATAATAATACCAAGGAAGTTTTCCCACTGTTGTGACGGTTCTAGGCCCTACATCAGACTCCGCAGCCTGGGGATCTGGACAAGGGACTGGGAATCCCCAGGGAATCTGACTCTGAAGGCCAGTGGGATTTGATTACAGGACTTCCACAGGACTGGGGGAAACAGAGCGTCTACTCTTGGTGGGCACAGACCAAATATTGTACACACCAAGACCAAGGGGAAAGGAAAAGTGACCCCACGGGGAACTGAGCCAGACCTACCTGTGAGTGTTTGAGGGTCTTCTTGCAGAGGCATGGGTTGGCAGTGGCCCACCACAAGGACGGGGGCACTGGCAGCAGCAGTCCTGGGAGATACTCTGGTAAGTCCTCTTGGAGGTCACCAATAGCCTTCCCATAGAGCCAGTATGGGCTTCCCTGGTGGCTCAGCTGGCAAAGAATTTGCCTTAAATGCAGGAGACCTGGGTTCATTTCCTGGGTTGGGAAGAACCCCTGGAGAAGGGAAAGGCCACCCACTCCAGTATTCTGGCCTGGAGAATTCTGTGGACTGTATAGTCCATGGGGTCACAAAGAGTGGGACACAACCTTCACTTCAGTCACTCTAGAGGCGGTAGATTCCAGGACTGGGTCACCTCAGGCCAAACAGCTAACAGGGTGGGAGCACAGCCCCCACCCCCTCATCAGTAGACAACTGAATTAAAGTTTTACTGAGCACAGCCCTGCCCACCAGAGCAAGACTCAGTTTTCCCCACAGTCAGTCCCTCCCACCAGGAAGCTTGCACAAGCCTCTTAGCCTCATCCACCAGAGGGCACACAGAGGAAACCGGGCAAGAATACTGGAGTGGGTTGCCATTTCCTTTTCCAGGGGATCTTCCCAGCCCAGGAATCTAACCAGCGACTCTTACTCCTGCGTTGGCAAGTGGATTATTTATCACTGTGTCACCTGGGAAGCCCATTAATAAGGAAAGAGTTAAATTATTAAATTAAAAAAAATTATATATTTATTTGGCTGCCCTGGGTTTAGGTTGTAGCACCCAGGGCCCCTGCATTGGGAGCACAGAGTGTTCACTGCTGGACCACCAGGGAAGTTCTAAATAAAAATGTTAAATATTCTTGGTTAATCTCACTGCAGAGAGAGACGACCACATTCTATGTTCCTCCTGATGGGTTGCAATAGGAAGTTAACGGGATTGCTTAAGAACTACTCTTGCTAGAAAATCAAACTTGATCTGAGGAAGCTTTTAGATCTTTAAGTTTTCAGAAAATCCAGTGGCTAGAAGAACATATTAATGGTATAGCAGGGATGCAAACAACCAAATGCAGAACCTAAGGAAAATGTTCTACTTTTTTCAATAAACACATAGCATGAAAAAATAGAACTATTATATATTAAGGGAGACTTGAGACAGGGATAGGAAGCAATGTAATGCATAAGGGTGTTTATATCCTAATTCAAAACAATGCAACTGAGAAAGATAATCAGGGAGAGAATTCCCTGGCAGTCCAGTGGTTAGGGGCTTCCCAGGTGGTGCTAATGGTAAAGAACCTACTTGCCAATGCAGCGAGCTCAATCCCTGGGTTGGGAAGATCCCCTGGAGGAGGGCATGGCAACCCACTCCAGTATTCTTGCCTGGAGAATCCCATGGACAGAAGAGCCTGGCAATCTGTAGTCCATAGAGTTGCAAAGAGACACGACTGAAGTGACTTAGCATGCATGCACCAATGATTATGTCTTAGCACTTTCACTGCTGGCAGGGTTCAGTCCCCACAAGCCACGGGGCACAGCCAAGAAAAAAAAATGCCACTAAAAAAAAAAAACACTGATAATTAGGGAAAACTTAACACTGACTGGATATTAGATAATAGTAAAGAACTACTATTACTTTTTCTAGGTATAATAATGATATCGTGAGCATGAACTTTTTTAATAATTACATTTTCTTTTAATCTTACCTCTTAGAGATATTTTATTTATAGATGAAGTAACATGATGTCAAGGATTTGTTTTAAAATAATCCTACGGGAAACTTCCCCACTGGTCTAGTGGTTAAGAATCTGCACGTCCACAACAGAGGGCACAGGTTATATCAGTGGCCGGGGAACTGAGATCTCCTATCCTTGAGGTGTGGCCAAAATTAATTAATAATAATTCAAAGGGTTAGATTATTTTAAAGAGCTATGTTGATAATCGTTGAAGCTGTCAGATGGGCTTATGAGGGCTTATTATGCTAGTCTTTCTAATTATGTAATAGTAGGGATTTTTTAAATAATAAAAAGTGTTTTAAATGGTACATAACAGGTAAACCTATATGCAATGACACAGAATAATCAAAACATAGGCTATATTATTAATTATGAAAGTAATAAGGTAGTTTCCATCTCTTGTAAAATTCATACATATCTAGATTTAAGTATAGGAAAAATCTGAAATGTTATCGCTAGACTATCACTAGTGGATCTCTTGGTGTGTGTGCTCAGTTGCTCAAGTCATGTCTGACTCTTGGTGGCCCCATGGACTGTAGCCTGCTAGGCTCCTCTGTCCACAGAATTTTCCAGGCAAGAATACTGGAGTGGGTTACTGTTCCCTACTCCCGGGGATCTTCCTAACCCAAGGGTAGAACTCGTGTCTCTTTTGTCTCTTGCATTGGCAGGCAGATTGTTTATCATTAAAGCCACCTGGGAAGCCCATGGGTCTTTCTATTACCCCCTTCGGAATTTTGGCAGCAGAGTTTTAATGATTTTTTAAAAAATTCCCTTGCTCATCTGTATTTTCTAGTAGTGTCATTTAAGATATACCTCTCCCAGGCTTCGCTGGTGGCTCAGTGGGAAAGAATCTACCTGCCAGTGCAGGAGACATGGATTCAATCCCTAATATGGGAGGATCCCACACGCTACTGGAACAGCTATTGAGCCTGTGCTATAGAGTCTGCGAGCCCCAACTACTGAGCCTGCATGCCCTTGAGCCCCAGTTCCACAATAATAGAAACCTCTGCAATGAGAAGCCCTTGACCATAACAGAGAGTAGCCTCGGAGAGAGTAGCTTCTGATTTATGCAACTAGAGAAAAAGCCCGAAGCCCCAGCTCAGCCAAAAATAAATAAATAAAATTTTAAAAATAAAATGGAAATAAAACACACCTCAGTTTTTTTCCCAACATGTGCTGGTTGTGAATAAGTAGTAATAAAGGAGGAGAGAGATTTTTTTTAAGTGTTTATTTATTTATTTGGCTGCACTAGATCTTAGGGTAGCACATGGCTCTTCAGTATTTGTTGCAGCATGTGAGACCTTTTAGTTGCGTTATGTGAATTCTTAGTTGCAGCATATGGGATCTAAATCCCTGACCAAGGATGGAACCCGGGCCCCCTGCATTGGGAACATGGAATCTTAGCCACTGAACCACCAGGGAAGTCCTGAGGAGAGAGAATATTGATTGCTCCTTTGCTCAAAAAAACCTAGAACAAAAATTCCTCACTTCCCTTTTCTGGGGCATGAATCTTTTGCTTAGGCCAGCCAACTCATCCAACCCTCTCAATTGGCACAGCACTTCACTTGTCAGAACTGCTCACAACCAGACTTCCCTGGCCATCTAGTGGTTACAACTTTGAGCTTCCAATGCAGAGGGTACAGGTTCAATCCTTGATGTGGAAATTAAGATCCCACAAGCCATGCAGCAAGGCCAAAGAAAAAATTGCTCACAACCAAAATCTTTCAGACACAGCCTAACTCTTTTAGGAAGTCTTCTGTGATCACACCCCTTTCAGGGAGCCTTGCTTCTCAGGGTCTTTCCAAGCTCAGGCAGGTACGTCATCATTCTCAGAGCCCCAGAGTCTTCTGGAGAGGCTGAGTAATTCCTTTGGGTCAATGAATTCATCATACACCCAGTAGGGGGAGCCAGAACTTATTTCCCAACCTCTGGAAGCACCACCCCTGTATAAGCAAACTCCATATGGACTGTGATCAGAGATAGGTGCAAAACATGTTTTTTAAGAGGGGAGGAAGAAGGAGTAGGCTGGGCTGTAATGTAAAGTCTTAAAGAAGGTTTTCTTGTTTCGTTTTCTATAATGGACTTTTCAGAGTGACCATCCTTGAACCAAACTCCTCTCTATGCATTTATGTACAGACTTAACTTACAAAAATACATGCACACAATTTCTCAAAAGTATCTCTGTGTGTGTGTGTGTGGTTCAAAGCCAGATAGACCTCACCATGCCAGGAATGAACAGGATTTTGGCACTGATTCTCCAAATTCAGTAAACTGAGCGTTGGAAGAATGAGGTAGGAGGCAGTCTGGAGAAAGACCACTGGGTCTAAGGTTGATGTTCCTAGTGGCATCCTGTCTCCAATCATAAACCAGCTATTTGACTGTAGGCTGTCTGAATCTCTCTGGGCTGATGGGGCACTTCTGTGATAAGAGGTGTGAAGGGGCTTTGAAATAGGGCACAAGTGTGAAGCATTCTTAGGGTTTCCAACAGGCTGAGCCATCTGTTGAGATTTCACAGTCTCAGGAAGATGGCCAGCCTCCCTCACTCAAACTCAAGTCCAAATAATTATGACTATGGGGCATGGGAGCTAGCTTGAGTTGACTTGGACAAAAAGCTCCAAGCCTTCAAGCATCCAGCCAGGACTTTCTTTACCACGGCAGAAACCAGGAACCCCTTTACCCTTCCAGGGCTCAACCTCCCGTTTTAACCATGGAGAGAAGGAGGCTTAGCCATGTTGCTTATGCCAAAGGAAGCCATTATTTGGCCTTTCCCTAGGACACAGGGGACCTGAAAAACCCTGGAGAAAGAAGCTGAAAGCAGGGCTCCTAGAGTCATTGATGGGATGTAACTTCTCTAAGCAAAAACAATACCCAGCTGTGGATGTGACTGGTGATAGAAGCAAGATCCAATGCTGTAAAGAGCAATATTGCATAGGAACCTGGAATGTCAGGTCCATGAATCAAGGCAAATTGGAAGTGATCAAACAGGAGATGGCAAGGGTGAACGTCGACATTCTAGGAATCAGCGAACTAAAATGGACTGGAATGGGTGAATTTAACTCAGATGACCATTATATCTACTACTGTGGGCAGGAATCCCTCAGAAGAAATGGAGTAGCCATCATGGTCAACAAAAGAGTCTGAAATGCAGTACTTGGATGCAATCTCAAAAACGACAGAATGATCTCTGTTCGTTTCCAAGGCAAACCATTCAATATCACAGTTATCCAAGTCTATGCCCCAACCAGTAANACAAAAGAATCTGAAATGCAGTACTTGGATGCAATCTCAAAAACGACAGAATGATCTCTGTTCATTTCCAAGGCAAACCATTCAATATCACAGTTATCCAAGTCTATGCCCCAACCAGTAATGCTGAAGAAGCTGAAGTTGAATGGTTTTATGAAGACCTACAAGACCTTTTAAACTAACACCCAAAAAAGATGTCCTTTTCATTATAGGCGACTGGAATGCTAAAGTAGGAAGTCAGCAACCACCTGGAGTAACAGGCAAATTTGGCCTTGGAATACGGAATGAGGCAGGGCAAAGACTAATAGAGTTTTGCTAAGAAAAGGCACTGGTCATAGCAAACACCCTCTTCCAACAACACAAGAGAAGACTCTACACATGGACATCACCAGATGGTCAACACCGAAATCAGATTGATTATATTCTATGCAGCCAAAGATGGAGAAGCTCTATACTGTCAACCATAACTGTGTAGGATAGTATATTAAAGACTATCTTTTTGAGTGTCAACTTAGTAAAAATATTCTAGAGAGTAACTTGATAGTAATATATGCTAAAGTTTATGATATGCATAGTTGATGCCCCCAAAGTCTACTCCTAAAAGTGTATTCTAGGGAAATTTTTACATATGTGCTTAAGAAGGTATGTTCAAGAATATTCAAAGTGCATGATATATAAATGCAAAGAATTGGAAATACACTAAAGATCCACCAAAAAAAGAATGGAGAACTAAATTGTGGTGTAATTAAACAATGAACTAATAAACTATACAGTTATGAAAACACATAAACCAAACTACATGCATTAACACTGATGAAATTCACAAACATGATGCTAAGTAGAAAAAAAAATTTAGAAGAAATACAAGTAGCACCCCTAGCCATTGTGGCAATGAAATTTTTCATTATGGTAATGAAAAATCCCTCTACATTTCTAAACACTAAGAGATGGTTATTGCCCTTCCCCTTCCTTTTCTCCAATACTGAGAACAATTAGTCTAGGATAATGGCATTATTCTAGCTTAGTTAGGCATTTAGTTTGAAATATTTGTTAGCCATCCAGGTAGAGGTGTCAAGTGGACAGCTGATAGATGAGTTTGCAACTTAGGAGAAAAGGCAAGGTTGGAAATACAAATTTTGGAGTTATTAACATAAAGAAAACATTTAAAGTCATGACATTAGATGAGTTCTCCTAGAGAGAGTATAGACAGTGAACATAAGAGCCCAAGACTGAACCTTCTAGCATTCCAACTTTTGGGATATTGGATAAAGTACAGAAACTAGAATAAGTACAGCATTCAGAAAACTAAGATCATGGCATCTGGTCCCATCACTTCATGGCAAATAGATGGGGTAATAGTGGCTGACTTTATTTTTCTAGGCTCCAAAATTACTGCAGATGATGATTTCAGCCATTAAATTAAAAGATGCTTACTCCTTGGAAGGAAAATTATGACCAACCTAGACAGCATATTAAAAAGCAGAGACATTGTCCACAAAGGTTCATCTAGTCAAGGCTATGATTTTTCCAGTAGTCATGTGTGGATGTGAGAGTTGGACTATAAGAAAGCTGAGCACCAAAGAACTGATGCTTTTGAACTGTGGTGTTGGAGAACTCTTGAGAGTCCCTTGGACTGCAAGGAGATCCAACCAGTCCATGCTAAAGTAGATCAGTCCTGGGCGTTCATTGGAAGGACTGATGCTGAAGCTGAAACTCCAGTACTTTGGCCACTTCATGCGAAGAGCTGACTCATTTGAAAAGACCCTGATACTGGGAAAGATTGAGGGTAGGAGGAAAAGGGGACGACAGGATGAGATGGCTGGATGGCACCACCGACTCATGGACATGAGTTTGAGTGGATTCTGGGAGTTGGTGATGTACAGGGAGGCCTGCGTGCTGCGATTCACAGGGTCTCAAAGTCAGACACGACTGAGCGACTGAAGTCCCTAAGAGCATAGAGTGCCAAACTAACCTTGGTGGCCTCCCAGAATGGATTTACCATTTAATCAAAATTTTTTTAAAAAGCAGATATGTCTTTGCTAGATTGACACAAAAATGTAGATTGCTAGATTTTAGATCTGAGTTAAGCAACAGATCTGTCACTAAGTGGCAGGCTACACTAATAAATCAAAGCTCCAGGCCAAGAGCCCCACTCTGAGGCTGCTTGGCTTCTGCTAGACCTTTATGTTTTTGTGGAAGATGTATGTCAGAATGCCTAAAAGCCAGGAATCCGGTGTCTCTCTGAGCTTTGGGAATAGGTTGTAGGACTGTTTTTTTTTTTTTTTTTGTCTTCCTGCTTATAGCTTTTTTAATATATGACAGAATCTTGTCTGAGACCTGCCATTATATAACAGATATATAAGAGATCACCTGAACATGAGATTCTCGGAGGGAGACTTAGAGCCTGACCCTATGTCTAATAATTGGAGGCCTCTAATATCCCCTCAGTTATCTACTAATTGTGAGTAACCAAGTTTTCTTGAGTCATTTGTTACATTTGACCCAATGCACAGGTTGATATATACGTAAATTGTAAGTAGACGTTATATAGGCAACAGAGAGAGACATACAGAGATTCGCTCAGTTCTGTCCAACTGTTTGCAACCCTATGTACTATATCCGACCAGGCTCCTCTGTCCATGGGATTTCCCAGGCAAGAATACTGGAGTGGGTTGCCATGCTCTCCTCCAGGGGAATCTTCCTGACTCAGGGATCGAACATATGGGAATTCCTAAAACAGCACAGGTTCTGTACTATGATTTCGTTTAAAATAAAATATTTGTGACACATAAAGGGAAAAGAAGGAGCTTTTGTGGGCAGGAGGCAGGTAGCTGTAAATTTTTTTTTTAACTTTAAAAACAAAAAGTATACAAACAGTGAAGTGTGTGAATTTCAAGGGTATGACTTGATGAAGTTTCACAAATGAACACTACCTTGTAAACACCACCCAAACCAAGAGAACATTTTCAGCACGCCAGAAAGTTCCCTCTTCCACTCAATACCTCCTTAAAAGTAACCAGCACAGATTAGCTTTCCCTGGTCCAGAAAGTCATGTAACTGGAATCATGTAGTAAATATATATGTGGTACATGAATGTACCACAATTGATTTACCTATTCTTCTGTTGGTGGATATTTGGGTGTTACGAATAAGCTGATCTGAACAGTGTTGTGCATGTCTTTGGGTAGATGTGTGTGCTCATTTCTGTGATTTACAGCTAAGAGCGAAATTACTGAGTCACTGGGCAGGCATATGTTTAGCTTTACCATGCACTGCCAAATGGCTTACTAAAGTGCTCAAATCATTTTCCACTTGTACCAGCAATATATCTGCTAAGTGTCCTGGACAACACCCTATCATTCTTTTTAATTTCGGCCATTCTAACGATGGTGGTTTCTCATTGTGCCTTCAATTTGCGTTTCCTTGATGATTTCTGACTGTAGCCTGCCAGGCTCCTCTGTCCATGGGATTTGCCAGGCAAGCATATTGGAATGGGTTACCATTTCCTTCTCCAGAGGATCTTCCCAACTCAGGGATCAAACTCATGTCTCCTGCATTGACAGGTGGATTCTTTACCACTGAGCTACCAGGGAAGCCCCACATAGGCAAGTACATTGTATTTAAACTATTTACATAGTATTTACATTGAATTAGGTATTATAATTAATCTAGACATGACTTAAAGTATATAAAAGGATGTGTGTAGATTATATACAAATACTATGACATTTTATAACAGACTTGAGCTTCTGTAGATTTTGGTATCCACAGGGGGTCCTGGAACTAATTTTCCCTGCAGATACCAAGGGACAACTGTATACACACACTCACATGCACGTGTGCACACACAGACACACACACAGATGGAATATTACTCAGCCACACACAATAAAAGAAATCTTCACATAGGTGAGAACATGGATGGACCTTGAGAACATTATGCCGAGTGAAATAAGTCAGATAGAAATAGACAAATATGTATTATCTCACTTAATAATGTGGAATCTAAAAAAAAAAATAATAATGTTTTTAAAACCCAGTTCATGGTACAGAGAACAGACTGATGGTTGCCAGAGGCAGGGTGCAAGATAGGTAAAATGGGGAAAGGAGTCAAAAGTACAAATTTTCAATTATAAAATAAATCATGGGAATACAACATACAGCATAGTGACTATACTGAGTAATGAAACTAAGGGCAATCATCAGTTAGATCTCTTACACTATAATTTTCTTAATAAATAGTATCCTGTAACCTGCCTTCAATGATAAACTTGCCTTGATTGTTTCTACAAATTGTGTACTTTCCAAGCCTCACTATGGTTATGTAACATTTTTCAAGATTCCTTTAACCAGCCCCTATGTTATCTAACATCTCTGACATAGATTGGTTTCCCTGGTGTCTCAGTTGGTAAAGAATCTGCCTGCAATGCAGGAGACCTGGGCTCGATCCCTGGGTCGGGAAGATCCCTTGGAAAAGGAAATGGCAACCCACTCCAGTATTCTTGCCTGGAGAATCTCATGGACAGAGGAGCCTAATGGGCTACAGTCCATAGGGTCACAAGGTAAGGCCACAAGAGTCAGACACAACTTAGCGACTAAAGCACCACCACTGACATATAGGTTGCTATAGTAGTGGCTGCATAAGTTGTTTCTCAGGTAAAATGGACCTATATTGCCCAGTTCAAACTGGTTCAGACCACTGACCATTTAACTAGTCCTGCATAAGTGTCCAGTGGATGACATTTTGATGTCAAAGGGTTAAAATTCCACCTTCGGATTATGCTACCATCCCTATTTTCTGAATGTATATCCTCTGAAGAAGGCTGTCATCCAGATACGCCTGCACAGAACATTGATTACTTCCCTTCTTTCTTGACTCTGATGGTCTTTCTCATACCCCAGACCACCCTGCTTCTTTATCCCATAAATATCCCGAGTCTCTCGCCTTGGAACAGATGAATTTTAGGTTTGTTCTCCCAGCCCCTCCTTGCTTGCCTGCTTTGTGAATAAGCCTTTTCTCTGCTGCAAACCTTGGAGCCCCCACGTTTGGCTTGCTGCAGTCTGACAAATGAACCTGATTGGATAGCATTAATACTGTATTGCACGTTGAAAGTTACTGAGAAAGCAAATCTTACAAGTTCTCATCACAAGGGGAAAATTGTAACTATGTAAGGTGACTAATGATAACCAGATTTATTGTGGTAAACATTTTGCATTTTATATATATATATATAAAATCATGAAGTTCTACACCTGAAACAAATACAATGTTACGTACCAATCACACCTCAATTTTAAAGAGAGTAAAGAAAATGGTTAAAATGGTAAAGTCATATGTATATTTCCATATTATAAATTTTTGAAGAAACCAGGTAATCAGCTAAAAAGATAAATCTCCTTGAGATTGGTCTAACAAAGGGCTCATTTCCATGAGACCCCTCCTACCACATCCAGCCCATGGGGACAGCTTAGGCTGCTGCTGGAGAAAGAATCCACCCTAACAAGGTGGCAAATGAGCCACTGCAGGTGCCATGGCAAGCTTAGGTACTTGTGGTCCTCCGTCCTGACCCCAAAGAAAGATTGCATCAGAGGCAGAAGGTATACTCATTCAGAAGGTCTGGTTCAGATAGATTCAATAATTCTATACTGGATAATCTTTTATGTTTTAAAATTCTATTAAAAAATAAGTAACTTGAAAAGGCAGGTTTATACACTATTACATTCAGTGGAGTGAATGCCTCTTGATTCATCATATGGGTTCTCAGTTACCATAGATTTGACATGGCTTTCAATAGTAAAGCTTTCTATACTTTTTGTCTCTCTCACTGGAAAGTCAGCTCTTTGAGGACACAAGCATATTCCTCAATCTTCTATTAAACTAATATTCGCTGTGCATAAATTGTGTTCTTTTATTAAATATATTTATTATTTATATATTTTATTAAATATATTTAATATATTAAATATATTTTCCGGTATTCTTGCCCAGAAAATCCCACGGACAGAGGAGCCTGGTGGGTTACAGTCCAGGGGATCACAAAGAGTCAGACATGACTGAGCACACACACGCACACCACACACACATTAAATGTGTTTACTGTAAAAACAGTGGTGGATGATATAATTTAGTAAGCTGAAAACTGGACCATTGAATCTGGCCTGGGTTCAGGAAATAGAGACTAAAGACTTGGCCTCCACTCAAGTTGCTGTTCCTTTGATTTTGTTCTCAACAAGCTAACAAGCAGAGTGAAAGATATAAACAAGATGTACATGCCAGAGAGTGAATGTGTCTTCCCATAGCCTCTCTTGTGTCTTTCAGAAGGCACCCAAAGTTTGCATTTCATAGCAATTCTGCAGGTGGGATACCCCTCAAGGCAAAGCCTCAGGAACAACTTAGACTATCATAGAAGGTGATTACCTTGACCTTGTGGCCAGGCCTAACTGCCATGTTCTGGGCCTTGAAATTCTTATGCCCACAGTCAGAAGGTCTCCCATTTCCTCTGAGTACAAGGGAGTGCCTGGGAGTGCTCCATTGCATCTTTTTGGGTTTTGGGCAGGCCTTTGGAAAAACAATAGGAAACCCATACATGAAATTGAACCTAAGTATCATCAAGCAAGGGCTTCCCTGATGCCTCAGATGGTAAAGCATCTGTCTGCAGTGTGGGAGACCCAAGTTCAATCCCTGGGTTGGGAAGATCCCCTGGAGAAGGAAATGGCAGCCCACTCCAGTACTCTTGCCTGGAAAATCCCATGGATGGAGGAACCTAATAGGCTATAATCCATGGGGTCGCAAAGAGTCAGACATGACTGAGCGACTTCACTTTCACTTTCATCATCAAGCAATGTATTAATATATAGAAAATTATGGTTGCTATTGCTTAGTTTTAACATGAATTGTTAATTCCACAAATATAGATGGCCTGCCTACCATGTGTTTGAAGATACAAAAGTAAATGAAACAGCCCTTGCCTCTTGTATTAGGAAAGCTTGGAGTCTTGTTAAATTCATTGTGCCGTTCTCTAAGACCCTTACTTTACTGAGGGTGGACAGGAAAAAAACAGGATACACTGGTTTGAAAGTTTTTTTCAAGTTTATTATCATTAATTACAGGTTGTTTAATAACCTTTTGATCTCTTTTGTTTTTCCCCTATCCCTCTGTCCTCTGCTATTTCCCCTAAAATAATACTCAGTGTCTGTTTTCATTAACTCGATATATTTACTCTGAAAACAAGGCTGTGTGCATGCTCAGTTGCTAAATCGTGTCCAACTCTTTGAGACCCAGTGGACTATAGCTCGCCAGGCTCCTCTGTCCATGGAATTCCCAAGCAAGAATATTAGAATGTGTTGCTGTTTTCTTCTCCAGGAGATCTTCCTGACCCAGGGATCAAACCTTAGGCTCCTGTACTGGCAGACAGATTCTTTACCACCAAACCACCTGGGAAAACAGAGCTGAGGGCTATCAACTTGAAAGATTCTTCCTCTTTTGTCTGTGGCTAAAGCAAACTTTGGGAGACTCACAAGAATATGCAGAGATTTATTCTCGTTCTTAGAGTACTAGAAAGGACCACTGACAGAGACAGACAGAACTTCATCATTTTAGGATTTCAGGAATGTATTCTGGAAGATCAAATGTGGACATATGAGTCAGCCAATAGTAGGCTTTATACAATCTCAAATTCCAGATTAATCTGAAGAAAATGAAGTTGTTTTCATGACAATTCAACCTTTGTATTTCTTAAGAATTATTGCTTACTGAGTGCATATACTTCTTTCTATAATTGTTCCTGGATTTTATAGATGAAAAATATTCTAAAAGAATTAACTAAGCCTAGGGAAAATCCTTTTACATAGTAAGTATACAAAAGATCTCAGAGTATACATACCTCAGGGCCTTTGAACTATTTGTTTTCAAAGTTCTAGTCTTTCTTCCTTCAGGCCTGAGCACAAATGTCATATCAGAGAGAACTTTGCTGACCACCATATATAAATAGAACCTCTCTCACAATTTTGCCATTCCTTCTTCTTCATCCAGATTTAATTTTTTGATAACATTTATCACCAACTTCTTTTTAAATTTTACTGAGATATGATTGACATACAGCACTGTATAAGTTTAAGGTATACAGCATAATGATTTGACTTACATATATCATGAAATGATTACCACAATACACTTTTTAAACTCTATCTTGGAGCTTGCTCAAGTATTATGCCTGTATAATATTCCATTGTGCAGTAGTGTCTTAATTTCAATAATTTTACATGGACACATAGATTGTTCTCAGTCTTTTCCTGCTCCAAACAATCTTGCAAAGGATAAACTTGTATATGTGTTATTTCACACATACGTAAATACATCTGTAAGATAAATCCCTAGATATTAGAGTGATAAATAACACTCTTCATCTTCACCCAGGTGTCTGAGCCAATTGAGACATAAATCAAAAGCATTAGGCAGATAGGTGATCAAAAGTAGACCCTTATTACTGATAAGATCTGATACTAAAGAATGTGACTTACATTTACTTACATAAGAGGGCTTCCTAATTCTGAATCTCTCCATTTAATCGTAGGTAATGTTGGTTGGAGAAGACAATGGCACCCTACTCCAGTACTCTTGCCTGGAAAATCCCATGGATGGAGGAGCCTGGTGGGCTGCAGTCCATGGGGTTGCTAACAGTCAGACACGACTGAGCGACTTCCCTTTCACTTTTCACTTCCATGCATTGGAGAAGGAAATGGCACCCCACTCCAGTGTTCCTGCCTGGAGAATCCAAGGGACGGCGGAGCCTGGTGGGCTGCCGTCTATGGGGTCACACAGAGTCAGACACGACT
The DNA here is from genome assembly GCA_006410875.1 of Neotragus pygmaeus. Classification (NCBI taxonomy): domain Eukaryota; kingdom Metazoa; phylum Chordata; class Mammalia; order Artiodactyla; family Bovidae; genus Neotragus; species Neotragus pygmaeus. Next base: position 1,230,703 of record SJYV01054497.1, on the reverse strand, counting down.
GAAGCAGCAGTGTTGGTCACTGAACTTAGCAGCAACAGCAACAGTGTTGGTCACCTACAGGCCTCTCAGAACAGGTTTTGGGGAGAGAAAGGGCTGAGTGGAGCCTTCCATGTTTATTCTTTACAAATGTAATAATTATAATAGAAAAGTCATCGCTGGTGCAGTCATTATGGAAAACAGTACGGAGATACCTCAAGAAATTAAAAACAGAATGACCATAAGACCTAGAAATTTCACTTGCAGGTATTTATCTGAAGAAAATGAAAACATCAGTTAGAAAGGACACAAGCATTATTTACAACAGCCAAGATATGGAAGCAATATAAATGCCAATCAATAAATGAATGGATAAAGAAGATTTTGTATATATTAATATAATGGAATATTACTCAGCCAAAAGAATGAAATCTTGCCATTTGTGACAACATGAATGGACCTTCACTTATGCTAAGTGAAATAAGTCACGGAAAGACAAATACTGTATGATTTCACTTATATGTGGAATCTAGGAAACAAATGAATAGATGTAGCAAAACAGAAATGGTTGTAACAATAGAGAACAAACAGGTGGTTGCCAGAGGGTGGGGAAGTGAGGGGAGGAAAGAAATAGATGAAGGATATTAGGACGTACAAACTTCCAGTTGCAAAATAAATGAGTCACGGATATAAAAAATACAGTGTGGGGAATAGAGTCAATAAATGTAATACTTTGTATGGTGATATAACTAGACTTATTGTGGTGATTATTTTGAAATATGGAAAAACTATGTTGTCTATCAGGAAGTAATAAAGTGTGGTGGGTCAGTTTACTTCAAAAACAAACTCACAGCAAAAGAGGTCAAATTTGTAATTACTAGAGAGAGGGGGTCGGGTGGGGGAATTGGATGAAGACGGTTAAAAGATACAAACTTCAGTTTACAAGGTAAATAAGTACTAGGAATGTAATGTGCAATGTGCAACATGATAAATATAATTAGCACTGCTGTGTGTTAGATATGAAAGTTTTAGGAGAGCAAATCCTAAGAGTTCTTATCACAAAGAAAAGATTTTATATATATTTCTCTAAATGTTTATCTGTATAAGATGATGGATGGTCACTAAACTTACTGTGATGATCATTCTGTGATGTATGTCAAATCTTTGTGTCGCAGATCTTAATGTTACACAGTGCTGTATGTCACATATCTCAAAAAACAGGAATTTAAAAACGAACAACAGCAAAATGATAGTCATTCCTCCCTCTCTAGGAAGAAGCAAGTGGGAGTGTTAAGCTAGCAGAGCTACCTCCACGTGGAAGGGCCATCGGGAGAGGGGAAGAACTCTTCTGACCTGAAAGGATTCGCATTTATATTATAGATCAGTGAGACAGCATAGAAAACCCAGAAATAAGCCCACACACTTATGAAAGAAGGCAAGAATACACAAAAAAGAAAAGACAGTCTCCTCAATAAGTGGTGCTGGAGGACTTCCCTGGGGGCTCAGTGGATGAGAATCTGCCTGCCAATGCAGGGGACACAGGTGTGATCCCTGGTCCAGGAAGAGTCCACATGCCACAGAGCAACCAAGCCCATGTGCTGCAACTGCTGAAGCCCATGCACCCACAGCCTATGCCCCGCAACAAGAGGAGTCGCTGCAATGCCCTGCCTGAGCACGGCGATGAAGCACAGCCTCCACTCTCCCCAACTAGAGAAAGCCCGAGGGCAACAACAAAGATCCAGCACAAAATAAAATAAAAGAAAATAATTAATATTTTTCAAAAAGAGAAGATAATATGTTTTTTAAAATAAGTGGTGCTAGGAAACCTGGACAGCTACATGGAAAAGAATGAAATTAGAACATTTTCTCACACCATATACCAAAAAGCTCTAAATGAATTAAAGAACTAAATGTAAAACCAGATACAATAAAACTACTAGAAGAAAACATAGGCAGAACACTCTTTGACATAAATAGCAGCAGTATTTTTTTTTTTCTCCTAGAGTAATGGAAATAAGAGCAAAAATAAGCAAATGGAACCTAATTAAACTTAAAAGCTTCTGTACAGCAAAGGAAACCATAAAAAAATGAAAACACAACTTATAGACTGTGAGAAAATATTTGAAAGATGCTACTGACAAGGGATTAATTTCCAAAATATACGAAATATTAAAAACAAATAACCCAATTTTTAAAAATGGACAGAAGACTTTAATAGACATTTCTCCAAAGGAGACATAAAGATAGTCACTGGCACATGAAAAGATGCTCAATATTGCTAATTATTAGAGAAATGCAAATTAAAACTATGATGAGATATCACTTCACACCAGTCAGAATGGCCATCACTGAGAAGTCTACAGGGCTTCCCTAGTGGGTCACGTGGTAAAGAATCCACCTTCCTGTGCAGGAGACACTGGCTTGATCTCTGATCTGGGAAGAGCCCACATGCTGCAGAGCAAATAAGCCCACGTGCCACAACTATTGAGAATGTGCTCTAGACCCTGGGAGCCACAACAGCTCAGCCCACGTGCTGCAACTACCGATGCCTGTGCACCCTGGAACCCGCGCACAAGAAGCCACCATAATGTGAAGCCTGGGCACTGTAACTAGAGAAAAGCCTGCACAGCAACAAAGACCCAGCTCAGCCGTAAATAAATGAATAAAAGTATTTTTTTTAAGTCTACAAATAATAAACTCTGAAGAGGGTATGGAGAAAAAGGAACCCTCCTACACTGTTGGTGGGAATGTAAATTGGTACAGACACTATGGAAAACAGTATGGAGGTTTCTTGAACAACTACAGAAAGAGTTATCATGTGACCCTGCAATCCCACTGCTGGGCATGTATCTGAGAAAAATCCAATTCAAAAACACACATGCACCCCAGTGTTCTTAGCAGTACTATTTACAACTGCCAGGACATGGAAGCAACTTAAATGTCCATCTACAGAGGAATGGATAAAGAAGACATGATATATATACAATAGAATATTACTCGGCCACAAAAAAGAATGAACTAATGACATTTGTAGTAACATAAGATGGACCTGCAGACAGTCATATTAAATGAAGTAAGTAGACAGATAAAGACAGATATCTTGTGATATCAACTACATGTGAAATCTTAAAAAAAAATGATACAAATGAACTTATTTACAAAACTGAAATAGACTCAGGCATAAAAAACAAACTTATGGCTACCAAATGGGATAGTGGGGAGGCAGGAGTAGAGACAAATTAGGAGTTTGGGATTGAGATATATCACTATTATATATAAAATAGATGAACAAGGGTCTACTATATAGCGTGCCTGCGTGCTGTCATTTCAGTTGTGTCCAAATCTTTGCAACCCCAGGGACTGTAGCCCAACAGGCTCCTCTGTCCATGGAATTCTCCAGACAAGAACACTGGAGTGGGTTGCCATGCCCTCCTCCGGGGACTCTTCCTGACCTAGGGATCAAACTCAAGTCTTTTATGACTTCTCAGCTGGCAAGTGAGTTCTTTACCACTAGCGCCACCTGGGAAGCCCCTACCATATAGCACAGGATGAGTAAGTGAGTGAAGTTGCTCAGTCGTGTCTGACTCTTGGTGCCCTTATGGGCTGTAGCCTCCCAGGTTCCTCTGTCCACGGGATTTTCCAGGCAAGAATACTAGAGTGGGTTGCCATTTCCTTCTCCATAGGATCTTCCGGACCCAGGGATTGAACTCAGGTTTCCCGCATTTCGGGCAAACTCTTCACCATCTGAGCCACCAGGGAATCCTAAATCACTTTGCAGTACACTTGAAAATAGCACATAGTAAATTAAATATACTTCAGGTTCAGTTCAGTTCAGTTCAGTTCAGTCGCTCAGTCGTGTCTCTTTGCGACCCCATGAACCGCAGCACGCCAGGCCTTCCTGTCCATCACCAACTGCCGGAGTCTACCCAAACCCATGTCCATTGAGTCGGTGATGCCATCCAACCATCTCATCCTCTGTCGTTCCCTTCTCCTCGTGCTCTCAATCTTTCCCAAACGAGTCAGCTTTTTCAAATGAGTCAGCTCTTTGCATGAGGTGGTCAAAGTATTGGAGTTTCAGCTTCAACATCAGTTCTTCCAATGAACACCCAGGACTGATCTCCTTTAGGATGGACTGGTTTGATCTCCTTGCAGTCCAAGGGACTCTCAAGAGTCTTTTCCAACACCATAGTTCAAAAGCATCAATTCTTCGGTGCTCAGCTTTCTTTATAGTTCAACTCTCACATCCATACATGACTACTGGAAAAACCATAGCCTTGACTGGACAGACCTTTGTGGACAAAGTAATGTCTCTGCTTTTTAACAAAGGTTAAATGGCCTGGTTCAAAATTGGGAAAGGAATACATCAAGGCTGTATATTTTCATCATGCTTATTTAACTTATATACAGAGAATATCATGCAAAATGCCAGGCTGGATGAAGCACAAACCTGAATCAAGATTGCTGAGAGTGCTTGCTTCCAAGCACATATACTAAAATTGGAATGATAAAAGGGAAGATTAGCAAGGCCCTTGTCCAAGAATGCAAATTCGTAAAGCATTTCATATTTTTGATAGGAAACAACCAAATTCTGTAAAGCAATTATCCTTCAATTAAAAATAAATAAATTTATAAAAAGATCGCTGGGAGAAATATCAATAACCTCAGATATGCAGATGATACCACTCTAATGGCAGAAAGAGAAGAGCCTCTTGATGAAGGTAAAAGAAGACAATGCAAAAGCTGGCTTAAAGCTCAACATTCAAAAAACAAAGATTGTGGCATCCAGGTCCCTCACTTCATGGCAAATAGATGGGGAAACGATGACAGTGACAGGCTTTATTTTTGCCTTATCCACAATCAATGTGGATGGTGACTGCAGCCAGGAAATTAAAAGGCGCTTGCTTGTTGGAAGAAAAGCTATGACAAACCTAGACAGCATATTAAAAAAGCAGAGACATTGCTTTGCTGACAAAGGTCCATATAGTCAAAGCTATTGTTTTTCCAGTAGTCAGGTACCAATGTGAGAGGAGGAACATAAAAAAGGCTGAGTGCCAAAGAATTGATGCCTTCGAACTGTAGTGTTGGAAAAGACTCTTGAGAGTCCCTTGGACTGCAAGGAGATCCAAACAGTCAATCCTAAAGGAAATCAACCTTGAATATTAACTGGAAGGACTGATGCTGATGCTGAAGCTCCAATACTTTGGCCATCTGATGTGAAGAGATGACTCACTGGAAAAGACCCCGATGCTGGGAAAAACTGAAGGCAGGAGAAGGGGACAAAAGAGGATGAGATGGTTGGATGGCATCACCGACTCAGTGGACATGGGTTTGAGCAAACTCTGGGAAATAGTGAAGGACCNCTTCACTCTGTATAATAGGCTCCAGTTTCATCCATCTCATTAGAACTGATTCAAATTTATTCTTTTTAATGGCAGAGTAATACTCCATTGTGTATAGCCAGGACATGGAAACAACCTAGATGTCCATCAACAGATGAATGGATAAGCAAGCTGTGGCATATATACATTTTTTTTTATACAGGTATTTTTTCCTAGCCTTACCCACTATCCCTAGATTAGGATGCTTGAAATCATGTATTCTAGAATATTATTTGAAAATTTTCACAGGATTCATTAGGGAAATCTACTCACAGTGAGTTGGTTACAAGTTACATGGTAGAGACCTATGGGAAGGAGTAGAAAGAAGTACTAAAGTGTAAGCTTGGAGAAAAGGAAGACAAGGTCTTGTTATTTCAGTAGACCAGGAACAGGATTCAGAGAAACAGAATTAGAGCACAAGATGATGTGGAGTAGAGGAGAGAGGAATTAAGGAAGCTACTCCATTAAAGGAAAAGAAATAAAGAAACTCTGATACCTAAAGGACATTTCTAATAGAGTTCACTAGGAGAGAAAGGCTAATAACTCAGGTACAAGGGTATTTCTGGATATAAAATCCTAGCCCATCTTCCAGCAAGAACATTATGAAGTATGCTTTCACAGATGCCCTTAAGAAGTGCCCTTAAGCACTTCTCCATTATTTCTATAACAACTCGTATAGCTTGGAGACCTTTTTTCTTGAGTGCACCACACAGCATGTGGGATCTTAGTTCCCCAACCAGGAATGCAACCCATTGTTCCTACAGCAAAAGCTCATAGTCTTAACTGGTGGACTACCACAGAATTTCCAGCTTAGAGATTAAATACTAAGACCCAACAGTTGTAATCACAGTTGTTGTTTTGTTGGTGTGTGTGGATGTGTGTGACATGTTGGTAAGTATTTCCTACTTCAAGTCAGGGCTGGTCTGGGCAATAGGGTGGGATGAACCTAGAGAGATTGATGGTTTTAATTGGGAGATGGTAGACAAAGAAAAACGGAGTCAAATCTGATAAGAAAAATTTAAGATACTGTAGAATTATGTGATAGGTATCATGATTAAATTGGAGGTTTTGAATATAGAGACACATGTAATTTGGAAAGAGTTTATAGAAGAGTTAGTGCTGGAAAAAGGATCAATATGACAAATACTATTATTGTTATCTCTTTTTTCAGGGCATGTCCTCAACCTACCATGACGATTTTCAATAACACCACATCCTCCCCGTCAACCTTCCTCCTCACTGCATTCCCTGGGCTGGAACTCGCTCATGTCTGGATCTCCATCCCTGTCTGCTGTCTCTACATCATTGCTCTCTTGGGAAATACTATGATCCTGTTTGTCATCTTTGTTAAGCAGCATCTCCACAAGCCCATGTACTATTTCCTCTCCATGCTGTCAGCTGCTGATTTGTGTCTGACCATCACGACCCTCCCCACTGTGCTTGGGGTTCTCTGGTTTCATGCCCGGGAAATCAGCATTAAAGCTTGCCTCATTCAAATGTTCTTTGTACATGGTTTCTCCTTCCTGGAGTCCTCAGTGCTGGCAATTATGGCTTTTGACCGCTTCATGGCTATCTGTAACCCACTGAAATATGCCACTGTCCTCAAAGATATGATGATCATGGCGATCGGACTATTCATTTGCGTACGACAACTAATTTTCATCTTTCCCATGCTTCTAGCCTTGAAGACTGTATCTTTCCAGGGAAGAAAGGAGCTTTCCCATCCATTTTGTTACCACCCAGATATAATCAGAGATACGTATTCCAACCCTTGGATCAACAGCTTTTTGGGCTTGTTTCTTCAGCTCTACATGACTGGCACCGACTTAATGTTCATTCTCGTCTCCTATGTCCTGATAATCCGTGCTGTCCTGAGCATTGTGGCCCCTAAGAAGCAAAAAAAAGCTCTCAACACTTGTGTGTGTCATATCTGTGCTGTCACTATTTTTTATGTGCCAATGATCAGCCTGTCCTTTACACATCGCCTCCTTAGCTCTACTCCGAGGGTGATCTGTAGCATTTTGGCCAATGTTTATTTGCTCCTACCACCTGTACTGAACCCTATCATTTACAGCTTGAAGACCAGGACGATCCGCCAGGCTATGCTTCAGCTACTTCAAACTAAAGGTTCATGGAGCTGGAATGTGAGGGGTCTTAGAGGATCATGGGACTGAAGGGGAGAAATTGTCAGTACATAAAGTATATTTAAGTAGGAGAGGGATTTATATCCGTGTCATCCTCAGGCACTGCAGTTACTAAGACAGTTTCAGTTAAATTATAGGAGTAGGAAGACAAGAAGCCCCTAAATTTATCAAAGAGTTCAAACGAACAAACAATATTCAAAACAAAATTATTGTGTATTAGTCCCTCAAACAGTTGTGGCTTCCCTGGTGGCTCAGTTGGTAAAGAATCTGCCTGCAATGCAGGAGAGATCTAGGTTTGATCCCTGGGTTGGGAAGATCCCCTGGAGGAGGGCATGGCAACCCACTCCAGTGTTCTTTCCTGGAGAATTACCATGGACAGAGGAGCCTTGCCGGCTACAGTCCATGAGGTGGCAAAGAGTCAGACATGACTGAGTGACTAAGCACAGCATAGCACAGCCTTCAAACATTTAAAACCATTATGTGGACTTTTGTGCATATTAAAAGCACAGAAAGACTAAACACACACAGAGTGAAGTCATCTTCATCCATCCAGTTAAACAATTTAATTATCTGCTTAAAAATGATAATTCTTAGGACCAAAACAAATGACAATAATTTTATTTTTCATTCAGCTGAACAAAGCCATTTATTTCTGTGGTCAAATTTCCTAGTGGGAATTGAAGATTTTTGGTTGAGCTGGTAAACAGAAGAGTTACATGTGTGTGCAAAGGTTCACACATAGAAATTTGTAATTTAAAACTGGGTAATTATTGTACACTGGTTTCATTTCCTAGATCACCTCTAGAGACCCCTGCCTCCTTCTGGATGCATGTCCTGAACTTCTCTTTTGTTTTTTCCCTTTAATCCTTTTCCTCCTTAACAAAAATGAAACTTTCTAAGTTCTGATTTGTTACACCTCCAATGAGTGCAATTTATAAAATCACACATTGCCTTTCATTGTTTGCCGCTGCCTTGATAGTCTAATATAGTTCTGATTCTGATTCTATGCCCCTCTTCAGTATCTACTGTGCCTCAGGACTGAAATTGCTCTCTATTCGCCCTGGTTTCTTGAGTTGTTAATTTTCTCCCTAGTTGTTAGGCTTCTTGACTTGTTTGTGTACTTGTTACCATAGAATTGCACAGTAGTTTTGATGCTTTTTAATATGACATTTGTGGATTACCTCTATTAACAATATTTATTTTGTGAAAAAGTAACCTCAGTACAGAGTTGACAGGATATTAGGAGAATTCTCCTAACATTTGTTTCACACAAACGGTTATGAAATTTTAATTCTACTCAGAAATTCATGTATAAGCTCAATGGACCAAACAGATACTCTGATCTAAGTCACTTATCTCCTCCCTCTATTTCTAGCAGACAGGGAGTTGTTGTTTAATCCCTAAGTCGTGTCTGACTCTTTGTGACCCCATGGACTGCAGCATGCCTGGCTCCTCTGAACTCCACTATCTCTCAGAGTTAGCTCAAATTCATGTCCATTGATTTGCTAATGTTATCTAACCATCTCATCCGCTGACATCGCCTTCTCCTTTTACCTTCATTTCCCCCCAGAATCAGGGTCTTTTTCAATGAGTCAATTCTTTGCATCAGGTGGGCAAAGTATTGTAACTTCATGGATCACAGCGTTGTCGTGGTGATGGGGCTTTCATAACTCAATGAAGTTATGAGCCAGGCTGCGCAGAGCCATCCAAGATGGACGGGTCCTAGTGAAGAGTTCTGACAAACTGTGGTCCACTGGAGAAGGAGATAGCAACCCACTCTGGTATTCTTGCCTGGAAAACCAGACAGGGAACCCCACTCCCAAATTCTGGTATGTTTGCCTCAGCTTTCCGTTCAGCTCAAGCGCTAACAACCCTGTGAATCTGCTTTGCTCCAACCCCAACTTGCTTTTCTCTAACCCTAAGCAGTGATATCCTCGTATTGTTTATAGTGAATATTATTTGTATGATTTCATTTTTATACAGAATATTCAGATTTTTTGATATCTCACTAGAATCACTTAAATGTCACACAAATGTGTATGCCTGAAGCCGCTATTTTAAGTGGAGAAAAATCAGTGTATGAGCATACAGAAAGTAGTGCAAATGGAAATAACATTTGGTCTTTTAGCCTTCAAGACCAGCATCACAGCACAGAAGCTCTCTCGGCCTTGTGCATTTTGTGGGACACCTTTATATTTCATCATACCACAATTCAGCATTTCAGATTTCAAAGTTCCATCTTCATGTTGCTACCAAATGTCTCTTTGGTTATAACCCCTTCAATGGGATAGAATACAACTATTATATAAAAGTTCAAGAGTCCCAAGGTATAGACATGAAATATCTATACCTCATCACAGAAAAAAAGGATTAAGAATTGAAGACATTTTTATTAGTCAGGTAGCCTATTAGTAAGCCCAAAAAAAATCTTAAGGAAAGAGACTTAAGTAAGAGAATTTTGTGAATTTAGGTAAGAATTGTAGGAATGGGGTGATGGAGAAAAACTGTCACAGAACTGGGCATGTTCTAGATGAAGTTACACAGTCCTCTTTGAGGACTCCAGGGAATGACATAAAATACCAAACAATGGTTTTCAATATTTATGTTTTTGAGTCCAGACATTACTATGCCTAGAGAGGAAAAAGGGCTTGTATAGCACCTATGAAAGGCTAGTGGAAATGAAGAACTATGAAACGAGAAAGATAAATATTTTTCTTTAAAGAGCATCATACTACAGCAGAGACTATCACTCTGAAACTGTCCTGTGGCAGAGCAGACAGCCCACAGCACACCCTAAGCTAACCATCCAAACATTCCTTCACCAGTTCTTACCAATATCAATGGCTTTTTAATTGCTTCTTTGGAAGAGATTTCTAAATTTATTTTTCCTTTTCTTCTTCTTCTTCTTATTTATTATTATTATTTTTTGTAGATCCACAACACTTCACAATTCATATATTTAAAAACATCTGGAAAAATACATATATATATATTTTTAAATTTTTCATAAGTCTGATACCCAAATGCATTAGTAACAAACAACAAAGCTAACATGAACTGTTGTGAATATGCTTCTGGACATTACTTATTTCAATTGTGTGAATATTAATACATTTCTCTTCAGTAATATAACTGTGTTAGAATACAAGGTAATGCCCCAAGTATTACAGGGCCTTCTAAAGTATAAAAAATTCTGAGTTCTGAACATTTTAGGTGAGCAATTATAGAAACGTGTAGTCGTTCTTCCAGTTTTATGATGGTCAGTATATAGAGCAGCCTGCTATGTGTTAATCTTTCATTCCTCCGAATGTACTTTTCATATTCAATTCAAAATTCAATTGCTCAGTACCAAATTGCCTGTTCAATGTTGAAACACTTTCATCAGTGTACTCTATGCTGCCAAGTCGCCTCAGTCGTGTCCGACTCTGTGCGACCCCACAGACAGCAGCCCACCAGGCNCTATGTGTTAATCTTTCATTCCTCCGAATGTACTTTTCATATTCAATTCAAAATTCAATTGCTCAGTACCAAATTGCCTGTTCAATGTTGAAACACTTTCATCAGTGTACTCTATGCTGCCAAGTCGCCTCAGTCGTGTCCGACTCTGTGCGACCCCACAGACAGCAGCCCACCAGGCTCTCTGTCCCTGGGATTCTCCAGGCAAGAACACTGGAGTGGGTTGCCATTTCCTTCTCCAATGCATGAAAGGGAAAAGTGAAGTTGCTCAGTCGTGTCCGACTCTTCACGACCCCTTGGACTGCAGCCCACCAGGCTTCTCCGCCCATGGGATTTTCCAGGCAAGAGTACTGGAGTGAGGCACTGCTGCCTTCTCCTACTCTATAGTAGTTCCTATTAGTAGATGACTTTGCATTTTGGTCTTATTTCAAGCAATGCATTTCTTAAAAACTTATAAATATCATATATATGTACATTTATATATAATTAAACTTTTGTGAATATATTGTGAAATATATAAAAGTATTTAAAAGATAACAAAAATCATTCACAATTCTACCATTGAGAAATATTATATGATCTATGACCTAAACTCTTTTTAATAAGCCAACATAGTACACACACAATATATATTTATGAACCAAGGTAGTAGTGTATACTTCAACATATATTTCTACTTGTAGGTTTGCCTGATATTACTCATTATTCTCCATTAAATCATATTTTATATTAGATTAACTTCCTTTAGGAAGCTTTCCTCTAATTCTTCACTAAAATAGGCAAACTGCCATTCTTTTATTTGTGCTTTCTTACATTCATGCTTAAACTTACTGTACTTTACACAGTGAATTTAACTATTTGTTTGCTCTCCCTACCACTAGACTATAAGCTTGAGAGTAGGCCTATGTTTTATTTTCCTTTAATCCTAAACATCTAATTTAGTGTTTAGCAAATACCACTTAGTTCTGACCGCTGTGTTGCATGGGTGAATCATATTTAATATTATTTGTATATCATGGTTTATATTATACTTCCTATTATTTAACATTTCAGTATTTTATAGTATTTTTATCATAGAAAATAATTCTCAAAATATATTCTTATAAATACATTTGACCACACATAGAATGTGAATTGTTAAATTGAATGGGTTAGTTTGTAGGCTCAGGAAACACACTGCCTGGGGTAGATTCAAGTTTCTAACACCATAGTTCTGTGTCCCTGGAAAAGTTAACTGTACAAAGCTTTAAATTCTTAATCCCCATAACAGGGGGGAACTCATAAAATCTGCCATGCTCTTGCAAAAATTAATAGAGTTAATGCAGGTAAATATTTAGCCCAAAGTCTGGTACCTGGTAGATGGTGAACATTGCATATATCATATTATTATCTTCTAGATTGTAATGATTTAAAAGCCATTCAAATATCTAACTGCTTTTCACTTATCCTTTCAGCTTTTACATTTTTCTTATTTCTTTAGAAAATTGTTCCCATTCAGAGGTTAATTTATTTACTTATATTAAAGTAGATTTAAAAGTTAGCTTTGAACATACTTATTCATTTATCTTATTTTTGTGTTTGATTAAAGATCACAAACACATGTGTAGTTTAAATAGGTGCTGATTTTTTCTACCATAATTATTTGAATAGTCACCTATTTCAATATTGTTTTGATATTCCTTAATTATATATTAAGTTTTCATATCATGTATGGTATATTGAAGTATGTTTTTTATATTTCCTTGTTTTTATCATTGATTCATTGACCAAACCACACAGAATTTATATCTGAGTAATAGTTGTTCTTATTATAAAGAGCTTTGTTACAATTTTTATTTATTATTATCATACTCTTCAGTTAATCTTATAAATCTATTTTTGGAATTATTGGGTAAATTTCTAAATATGCTACTGGAAGCTTGATTGAAAATGTGTTAAACCTGCATGGTAATTGAGGAACAGTGACAAACTGAAACATATTTACTCTTTTGATCAAGAAACATTTATTGACATCCTATGACTTGAGTTATTGTAAAGATTTGAATTTCTGAGTAAACACTAACAAGAGAATAAGTATTCCTTGTCATGTTTTTCATGGCAACGTATTTGCTATTTCTTGTGGTTAAACAGAATATTAACTGTTTTTTAGGATAGCTTCTTTATCCTAAAATGTATAGTTACTCCTTGAAGATTTTGGCAATAGGTTTTTTATCATTACAGATATTCTGTATGCCTGAAATTTATCATCATATTCTGAATTGTTAAGAGTTTTTACTGCTGTTGTTCAGCAATAAAATGTGTTGATAGTTGAGAAATGTGTCAGACTGCTATTCAGATGTCATTTCCATACACCATACAAGTGCTGGAGATATGCCAATCAGTGTGATGTGTGCAGTTATTTTAAAGAAATGAATTACAAGAAAGAGAAGCAGACATGTGAACTAATAGACATAACATAATTGGAAACTGTTAGGGTCCTCAAAGAATTAATAGTACAAACCAGGAGGATGTACAAAAGGTTGTCCTTCATTTTCCTAAAGAAGCTATAGACATCGAGACATCAGTCGTTGAACAAGAACTCAGTGAAATTCACCTGGGGACATCAAATCTATAGTAATAATTAGCCATCTGAGAACAACTTCTTCAATTGCTTTTTGGGAACATCAATACTATTAATTATTTGTGATTTTGACTCAGGAAGTAAAACATTGAAATTTATTAACAGTAATTTCCTCTCACTGCACAGTACAAATTGTTGGTTAGCTTATTCTAAATTTTATGCTTTCTATCTTTGCCCCCAACTAAATACTTATGAGTAAAACATGAACAAAAACCAAATGACATAATTTATAGGAAATAATTTGAGGCAACCCATCATTCTTAGTTGGCTATTTACCTTTTTAAAAGTGCAACTATATATGCATGAATCTTATTTTATATTCCTTAACATATGTCTAATATGTCATTTTTTTCTGTTAGCTCAAAATTATTTCTAGCATTCTTAGTGTAACTGAACATGCCAAATACTAAATACTAAAATATCAAGTATCTAAAAGCATTGAAATAATTATTTTGGAACATATATTTTAAGTCATTTAAGAATATCAGTGCTTTAAAAATTACCATGCTACTATTAGTAGCTTTCCTATTTCTTACTAATAGAAGAACTGCCCCTCTGTTCTTTTAGTAAGTATGGCTTTTTGGAACCCTGTTGTAAGTTAGGAGAAAAGAAAAGCAAACCTACTCTGTCTTAAAGAATATTATGAATTTATTGTCAGTTCAAGGCTGCATGCATGCTCAGCAGTGTCTGACTCTCTGTGACCCCATAGATTATAGTCCACCAGGTTCCTCTGTCAATGGGATTTTCCAGGCAAGAATACTGGGGTGAGTTGACAGTTCCTCCTCCTGGGGATCTTCCTGATCCAGGAATCAAACCCATGTCTCCTGCATCACCTGCGTTGGCAGGCAGATTCTTTACTGCTGAGCCACTTTGTCTCTATTTGATGTTTAAGAATAGAGTAAAGACGTCACTAATTATTAGAGAAATGTAAATCAAAACTAAACTACAATGAGGTATCACCTCACACTGGTCAGAATGGCCATCATCAAAAAATCTACAGAAAATAAAAGGGTTTAGAGAAAATGGAATCCTCTTATACTGTTAGTGGGAATGCAAATTGGTGCGGTTACTGTGAAGATAGTATGGAAGTTCCTTAAAAAACTAAACTAAAGTTACCATACTTGCATGCCTGCTATGTTGCTTCAGTTGTGTCTGACTCTGTGAGACCCTATGTAATGTAGCCCAGCAGGCTCCTATGTCCATGGGCTTCTCCAGGCAAGAATACTGGAGTGGATTGCCATGCCCTCCTCCAAGGGATCTTCCCAACCCAGGAATTGATAGTTACCATATGTTCCAGCAATCCCACTCCTTGGCATATATCCAGAGAAAACACCAATTCAAAGAGATTCATGCACCCTAATGTTCATAACAGCATTATTTACAATAGCCAAGACATTGGAGCAACCTAAATGTCCATAGACAGATGAATGGATAAAGAAGATATGGTATATTTATACAGTGAGATATTACTCAGCCATTAGAAAGAGTGAAATAATGCAATTAGCAGCAACATGGATGGACCTGGAGGTCATCATACTAAGTGAAGTAAGCCAGATAGAGAAAGACAAGCATCATATGATATCACTTATATGTATAATCTATAAAAAGATACAAATGAACTTATTTACAAAACAAAAACAGACTCACAGACTTAGAAGACAAAGTTAGTTATCAAAGGGGGAAGGTGGTGAGGATAAATAAATTAGAAATTTGAGATTAAAATACACACTACTATATATAAGAGAGATAATCAATAAGGACCTACTATATAGCATGAAGAACATTACTCAATATTCTGTATTATCCTAAATGGGAAAAGTATCTGAAAAAAAATATGTAACTGAATCACTTGGCTGTATACCTGAAACTAACACCACATTGTAAGTTAACTATGAAAAGTGGAAATCACCCAGTCATATCCAACACTTTGTGACCCCATGGACTATAGCCGATGGAATTCTCCATGCCAGAATACTGGAGTGGGTAACCTTTCCTTTTCCAGGGGATCTTCCCAACCCAGGGATCAAAGCCAGGTCTCCTGCATTACAGGCAGATTTTTTACCAGCTGAGCCACAAGGGAAGCCCAAATCAACTATAACCAAATGCAAATTAAAAAAAAAAAAAAGAGCAAAGGGAGAAAATACATAAGCAACTCATATTTGAAAACAAACTTTTTTAATTTAAATGGGAAATCAAGAATTTAAATTGAGTCCCCACAGTAAATACATGTCTGTAGGCTGCAGAAAAGAAAATCAGTAACTGGTTTGGAGTAATGTCTTTAGACTCCAGCTCCTCTGATATTCATTCTCTATAAGGGAAAACAATCTCTACTTCCATTTTTACATCCTTGTGTTGTAAACACTGTAACTAAAATTTCACTTCCATGTGTTGGTTCATGATTTTAATTAAATTACAAAGTTATCCCATACATACCTATCAATGCCCATGTAAGTCCTAAGCTCACAGACCTCAATGCCCAGATCCCATGTTGTTGTTCTGATTACAGTCATGATTAGGAAAGATAAGAATGACCCATCCATAATACTTTGTTTAGAAAGGTATTGTTTTATTCCCTGAACCTGGCTGACCCTGCCTCACTTTTCCGCATACCTTTATTTTAGACCAAATTTCCCCAGAACCTTCTATGAATTTGCTGTGTCTTCAGATTAAAGGGTCTGCCTGCAAGGCGGGAGACCTGGGTTCAATCCCTGGGTTGGGAAGATCCCCTGGAGAAGGAAATGGCAACCCACTCCAGTATTCTTGCCTGGAGAATTCCATGGACAGAGGAGCCTGGTAGTTTACAGTCCATGGGGTCGCAAAGAGTCAGACACGACTGAGCGAGTTCAGTTTCACTTTCACTTCACACAGTAGACAATGGGATTCATCAGAGGCAGCGCTAGCAAGAAAATGTCAGCAATGAGGATCATGGCCACTGGGCACTTGAGCCTACCAAAGCAGTGCATGGAAGCCAAAGCAATGATGGACACATAGAAGATGAGCACAGCACAGAAGTGGGAGACACAGGTGTTCAGGGCCTTGAGCTGCTCCTTGTGGGATCCAATTCCCATCACAGTCTTCAGGATGAATACATAAGTGAAGTGAAAGAAAGTGAAGTTGCTCAGTCGTGTCCGACTCTTTGCGATCCCATGGACTGTAGTCTACCAGGCTTCCCTGTCCATGGGATTTTCCAGGCAAGACTACTGGAGTGGGTTGCCATTTCCTTCTCCAGGGAATCTTCCTGACTCAGGGATACACATGAATACATAGAACACAGCAATGAACACACTGTCTGTCATCACACAGAGAGCAACAGAGAAGCCATAGAAAAAGTTGACTGTGTTGTCAGAGCAGGCAAGTTTCATGACATCTTGATGGAGACAGTAAGAGTGATAAAGTAGGCTCTTCCTACAGTAGGTCAATCTTTTAAGAGTGAAAGGAAATGGGAGCACTAAGAACATGCTTTTAATGGAAACACCAGACCCATTTTGGCCACTCTGGCACGGGGGAGGATGGAGCTGTATCTCAGGGGGTTGCGGATGGCCAAAAAGAGAACAAAAGACATGACCCGGAGCACTGAGGACTCCAGATTTGTGAATCCATGGATAAAGAATTCGTGAGCAAAGCAGACACTTGGGGAAATTTCTGTAGTGTTGAGGTTAAAGATCCACAGCATAGTGGGGAGTGTTAAGAGAGACAGTCCCAGGTCAGAGACAGCCAACGTGGAAAGGAAATAGTACATCAGTGCTTGGAGTGAGGGATCTGTCCTGATCACGAAGAGGATGGTGCAATTGCCAAGGATGGCCACCAGGTACATGAGGCAGATGGGGACAGAGATCCATATGTGAACCTGCTCCAGTCCTGGGATTCCAATCAGGAAGAAGGTGGTGATCTCCACCTTGGAGGAATTGAGAGCGTGCATGATAAATTGATTGGAAAGTGTTTATTCCCAGATCTGAAATGGCATTTTCAGCATAGGTCTGTTATGCACTTCTCCCTTCTTTCAGCACTTTTGTCTGAGACATAAACACAGAAAACACAGTTTTGAAAGACTTCTCATAAAATAACTAGGAATAAAGAAATTTTGAAAGACTTCTCATAATAGAAAAAAAGAATGAGGTATTTCTTAAAAAACAGACTATTGATAATGTAGTCAGATAATGTTAACTGACAAGGAGAACCATGGATATCACACTTCCCCATCAGGTCCTGAGAAAAAAAGTACCCACATAAAGATATGTCCTGCAAATAAATTCCTTCTTACTGTTAGGTTTTGCCCCTCCCCACCTATAATCTAATTATACAATTTATAGAGTCAGGCTGAACTATAGGGTAGCTCTTTCTGCTTGATCCAAAATGAACATAGAATTAAGAAGAAAAGAGGAAAAAATGGCAAAAAATAGATTTTAGTAAAGCAGTTAGGACGTGGTTTCTCCAATTTCTAGAGATGTTTGCTCCAAACACTTTTCAGGCCAGGCTTCAAAAGCTGATTTCACTTGCAAGCTCTCTGTAGAGCTTGCTATCACTGTTGATAGCACCGTCCACCAAGCAGAATNCAACCCAGGGATCAAAGCCAGGTCTCCTGCATTACAGGCAGATTTTTTACCAGCTGAGCCACAAGGGAAGCCCAAATCAACTATAACCAAATGCAAATTAAAAAAAAAAAAAAGAGCAAAGGGAGAAAATACATAAGCAACTCATATTTGAAAACAAACTTTTTTAATTTAAATGGGAAATCAAGAATTTAAATTGAGTCCCCACAGTAAATACATGTCTGTAGGCTGCAGAAAAGAAAATCAGTAACTGGTTTGGAGTAATGTCTTTAGACTCCAGCTCCTCTGATATTCATTCTCTATAAGGGAAAACAATCTCTACTTCCATTTTTACATCCTTGTGTTGTAAACACTGTAACTAAAATTTCACTTCCATGTGTTGGTTCATGATTTTAATTAAATTACAAAGTTATCCCATACATACCTATCAATGCCCATGTAAGTCCTAAGCTCACAGACCTCAATGCCCAGATCCCATGTTGTTGTTCTGATTACAGTCATGATTAGGAAAGATAAGAATGACCCATCCATAATACTTTGTTTAGAAAGGTATTGTTTTATTCCCTGAACCTGGCTGACCCTGCCTCACTTTTCCGCATACCTTTATTTTAGACCAAATTTCCCCAGAACCTTCTATGAATTTGCTGTGTCTTCAGATTAAAGGGTCTGCCTGCAAGGCGGGAGACCTGGGTTCAATCCCTGGGTTGGGAAGATCCCCTGGAGAAGGAAATGGCAACCCACTCCAGTATTCTTGCCTGGAGAATTCCATGGACAGAGGAGCCTGGTAGTTTACAGTCCATGGGGTCGCAAAGAGTCAGACACGACTGAGCGAGTTCAGTTTCACTTTCACTTCACACAGTAGACAATGGGATTCATCAGAGGCAGCGCTAGCAAGAAAATGTCAGCAATGAGGATCATGGCCACTGGGCACTTGAGCCTACCAAAGCAGTGCATGGAAGCCAAAGCAATGATGGACACATAGAAGATGAGCACAGCACAGAAGTGGGAGACACAGGTGTTCAGGGCCTTGAGCTGCTCCTTGTGGGATCCAATTCCCATCACAGTCTTCAGGATGAATACATAAGTGAAGTGAAAGAAAGTGAAGTTGCTCAGTCGTGTCCGACTCTTTGCGATCCCATGGACTGTAGTCTACCAGGCTTCCCTGTCCATGGGATTTTCCAGGCAAGACTACTGGAGTGGGTTGCCATTTCCTTCTCCAGGGAATCTTCCTGACTCAGGGATACACATGAATACATAGAACACAGCAATGAACACACTGTCTGTCATCACACAGAGAGCAACAGAGAAGCCATAGAAAAAGTTGACTGTGTTGTCAGAGCAGGCAAGTTTCATGACATCTTGATGGAGACAGTAAGAGTGATAAAGTAGGCTCTTCCTACAGTAGGTCAATCTTTTAAGAGTGAAAGGAAATGGGAGCACTAAGAACATGCTTTTAATGGAAACACCAGACCCATTTTGGCCACTCTGGCACGGGGGAGGATGGAGCTGTATCTCAGGGGGTTGCGGATGGCCAAAAAGAGAACAAAAGACATGACCCGGAGCACTGAGGACTCCAGATTTGTGAATCCATGGATAAAGAATTCGTGAGCAAAGCAGACACTTGGGGAAATTTCTGTAGTGTTGAGGTTAAAGATCCACAGCATAGTGGGGAGTGTTAAGAGAGACAGTCCCAGGTCAGAGACAGCCAACGTGGAAAGGAAATAGTACATCAGTGCTTGGAGTGAGGGATCTGTCCTGATCACGAAGAGGATGGTGCAATTGCCAAGGATGGCCACCAGGTACATGAGGCAGATGGGGACAGAGATCCATATGTGAACCTGCTCCAGTCCTGGGATTCCAATCAGGAAGAAGGTGGTGATCTCCACCTTGGAGGAATTGAGAGCGTGCATGATAAATTGATTGGAAAGTGTTTATTCCCAGATCTGAAATGGCATTTTCAGCATAGGTCTGTTATGCACTTCTCCCTTCTTTCAGCACTTTTGTCTGAGACATAAACACAGAAAACACAGTTTTGAAAGACTTCTCATAAAATAACTAGGAATAAAGAAATTTTGAAAGACTTCTCATAATAGAAAAAAAGAATGAGGTATTTCTTAAAAAACAGACTATTGATAATGTAGTCAGATAATGTTAACTGACAAGGAGAACCATGGATATCACACTTCCCCATCAGGTCCTGAGAAAAAAAGTACCCACATAAAGATATGTCCTGCAAATAAATTCCTTCTTACTGTTAGGTTTTGCCCCTCCCCACCTATAATCTAATTATACAATTTATAGAGTCAGGCTGAACTATAGGGTAGCTCTTTCTGCTTGATCCAAAATGAACATAGAATTAAGAAGAAAAGAGGAAAAAATGGCAAAAAATAGATTTTAGTAAAGCAGTTAGGACGTGGTTTCTCCAATTTCTAGAGATGTTTGCTCCAAACACTTTTCAGGCCAGGCTTCAAAAGCTGATTTCACTTGCAAGCTCTCTGTAGAGCTTGCTATCACTGTTGATAGCACCGTCCACCAAGCAGAATCAACTGGGACATCGTAAAGGTACAAAATCAACAGTCAGATCAAGAGATGAAGATGAGAGACAGCTCTTAACAAGCTGAAAGAGGGGGAAAAAAGGAATAAATATGTTAGAGACATTAAAAAGAGAAAACATCAGAAACTATTACTCTGTGCTAGACATTCTTTAGACAATTTTTACACATAGTTTGACTTTCAAAATATTTGTTTCATTTTTATGTGAATTTTAAGTGTTTATCTGTGAAGTTTCGTATGCTTACTGATGAACAGGAGCTAGTAAAATAGCAGAATTAATTTGAGGATAAGAGATAGTTGGCAAAGTCCTGATCAGTTTGAAACATTATAAACCTCCTGATAACAATCAGTTCAGTTCAGTACAGATCAGTCTCTCAGTCGTGTCTGACTCATTGTGACCCCATGAACTGCAGCATGCCAGGCCTCCCTGTCCATCACCAACACAAGGAGTTTATCCAAACTCATGTCCACTGAGTTGGTGATGCCATACAGCCATCTCATCCCTTCTCCCCAGTCCCCAATCCCTCCCGGCATCAGAGTCTTTTCCAATGAGTCAGCTCTTCGCATGAGGTGGCCAAAATATTGGAGCTTCAGTCTCAGCATCAGTCCTTCCAATGAACACTCAGGAATGGTCTCCTTTAGGATGGACTGATTGGAACTCCTTGCAGTCCAAGGGACTCCCAAGGGTCTTCTCCAGCACCACAGTTCAAAAAAATAAATTCTTCAGCACTCAGCTTTCTTCACAGTCCAACTCTCACATCCATACATGACCACTGGAAAAATNCCCAGGACTGATCTCCTTTAGGATGGACTGGTTTGATCTCCTTGCAGTCCAAGGGACTCTCAAGAGTCTTTTCCAACACCATAGTTCAAAAGCATCAATTCTTCGGTGCTCAGCTTTCTTTATAGTTCAACTCTCACATCCATACATGACTACTGGAAAAACCATAGCCTTGACTGGACAGACCTTTGTGGACAAAGTAATGTCTCTGCTTTTTAACAAAGGTTAAATGGCCTGGTTCAAAATTGGGAAAGGAATACATCAAGGCTGTATATTTTCATCATGCTTATTTAACTTATATACAGAGAATATCATGCAAAATGCCAGGCTGGATGAAGCACAAACCTGAATCAAGATTGCTGAGAGTGCTTGCTTCCAAGCACATATACTAAAATTGGAATGATAAAAGGGAAGATTAGCAAGGCCCTTGCCCAAGAATGCAAATTCGTAAAGCATTTCATATTTTTGATAGGAAACAACCAAATTCTGTAAAGCAATTATCCTTCAATTAAAAATAAATAAATTTATAAAAAGATCGCTGGGAGAAATATCAATAACCTCAGATATGCAGATGATACCACTCTAATGGCAGAAAGAGAAGAGCCTCTTGATGAAGGTAAAAGAAGACAATGCAAAAGCTGGCTTAAAGCTCAACATTCAAAAAACAAAGATTGTGGCATCCAGGTCCCTCACTTCATGGCAAATAGATGGGGAAACGATGACAGTGACAGGCTTTATTTTTGCCTTATCCACAATCAATGTGGATGGTGACTGCAGCCAGGAAATTAAAAGGCGCTTGCTTGTTGGAAGAAAAGCTATGACAAACCTAGACAGCATATTAAAAAAGCAGAGACATTGCTTTGCTGACAAAGGTCCATATAGTCAAAGCTATTGTTTTTCCAGTAGTCAGGTACCAATGTGAGAGGAGGAACATAAAAAAGGCTGAGTGCCAAAGAATTGATGCCTTCGAACTGTAGTGTTGGAAAAGACTCTTGAGAGTCCCTTGGACTGCAAGGAGATCCAAACAGTCAATCCTAAAGGAAATCAACCTTGAATATTAACTGGAAGGACTGATGCTGATGCTGAAGCTCCAATACTTTGGCCATCTGATGTGAAGAGATGACTCACTGGAAAAGACCCCGATGCTGGGAAAAACTGAAGGCAGGAGAAGGGGACAAAAGAGGATGAGATGGTTGGATGGCATCACCGACTCAGTGGACATGGGTTTGAGCAAACTCTGGGAAATAGTGAAGGACCAAGAATCCTGGTGTGCTGCAGTCCATGGCATTGCAGAGTTGGACACGACAGAGAGACTGAACAACGACAAAACTCCTTCCGGGTGAGCACCAGTATAGGCCCAGACACATATGACAATGTAATATAAAAGTTTTCCAATTATCTGGTTTTCTATTCACGTTTCAGTATCTGAGGTTTTAACCTTGCTTCTTTATCTTGAAATATAGCACACCAGATTTTAATTATAGTAGCTTATAATAGCTTTATAGCATTTTAGTCTCTGGCAGAGACTGTTAATGGTTCCAGTATCTGTTACCCCCTTCTTTCTGTCTGTAACAAGACTCTAAGCTTCTACCTGAGCATGTGACGCTCTATCTTTGTGTCCACCTACAACAGCACACGTGCGTACTACTGGAAGGACATAGACTCTATTCCAAATAAAATGGAGAGTCATCACAGGAATTTGCATAGAGGAGTGACATGATTGGGTTATTTCTGTTGTCAGCAGGGATTTATTTGCTCATCAGCAAAACCTGGTGAGTACAAGGCAAGGCATTTCTCAAATAGAACCAGATCAGAACTAAAGCTGCTCTACAGGTTCAGACTAGGATGACAGAGAACTGCGTGGGTGGCTCTCCCTTTGCTTCACTCTGGTTCTTCTAAACATTTGGGTTTTACAGAAAGGGAAGGGGAATGGAAAGGGAAGGAGCCTGATGAGAGTTTTGGATCTTAGATTTATAAGACAGGATGCTATGCTGCTTCCAGAGATGTTGTTTTACTTTCTGGCAGTTGTTTTCTCATAAAACTTTGAGCTTCCTCATTGAAAAAGATTTCAAAGCTTCAGCTCATCCACTGCAATGGCCAGGAACATCTTTATTTATAACTTATGAGTAAAAACACAGGTTCAAAAATAAATACATTTTGTAAAAAGTAAGTTCACAGAAGGCGGATGTCATTATGGAAAGATGTCCAGTTAGAATTACTTTTTAAAACATTACAGGTGCACTGATGAAAAACACAAATAGGAAATACAAAGCCACAAAACGCACTGAAAGACTGAAGTTGTGTCCAGCCAAGAGAATAATAATAATTTATATTGGGCACAATTTTGATTTAAACTTTCTAACTAACAATTCTGTGAATTAAGAGTGTGTTGTGATTTTGGTGGAGTTGAGGAAATGTTTGGACACAGTGGGGCTTCTAATCAGTGGGCAATTTCAGCCCCAAACCTTCTAAGAGAACTTCCTTCTTGTTTAAGAGACCAAGGTTACGGACACTATCATGTTGCCTTCCTAACTTCTTTAAAAGCAAAGATTTAAAAAAAAAACAAAAACAGATACATTGTTAAACCAGTAACTTTGGGTTTCCATTCCTACTTAGCAACCACTGGAAAATAATTGTATGTGTCCTTTGTGGTGTTGGAGAAGACTCTTGAGAGTGCCTTGGACTGCAAGGAGATCCAATCAGTCAATACTAAAGGAAATCAATCCTGAATATTCACTGGAAGGACTGATGCTGAAGCTGAAGCTCCAATAGTTTGGCCACCTGATGCAAAGAAGGGACTCACTGGAAAAGGCCCTGATGCTGGGAAAGATTGAAGGTGGGAGGAGAAGGGGACGACAGAGGATGAGATGGTTGGATGATGTCACCAACTTAACGGACATGAGTTTGAGTAAGCTCCAGGAGTTGGTGATGGACAGGGAAGTCTGGCGTGCTGCAGTCCATGGGGTCACAGAGAGTCGGACACAACTGAGCGACTGAACTGAACCCTGTGTTCTCTGGACCTGCTGTTAGGCTGAATAGGAAATGTTATCCGAAAAAGTCTTATAAGCTCTTGGCTGAGCCTCCAAAAATAAATGTCTTTTGCTAGAAATTAGAGGATATAAAAGCAGAAAGAAACTCTAATAAGGACTGTATTTCAGAAACTTTTAAAAATTATGAAGAACAAAGTGCTCTAAAACTTCACTTTCAATGTATGTTTAGAATTCCTGACTGGGATTATTTACCATTCTTTTCTTCTGTCTGATGTAAAGTCTCAGGTGGTAGGTAGTTTCAACCTCATCTCTCCATTTACTTTCTATTTGGAATTTTGAAGAGGTCCAAAATTATTGAAAATTTATACCCAAAATACTTGTTAGTATTATTATTCTGAGAATGATGTGTGTGCGTGTGTGTATGTGTGTGTGTGAGAGAGAGAGAAAGAAGTGGAATAAAATAAATTATAAAGTGATTTTTTAATCCTCTTATGCCAGGTGACTTTGAGAACCAGGATACTTTCTGTGAAAAAAGGGATATAGATATTGGGCTAAAAAAGACTAGGTAAATACCCTGTGGAGCTTTTACCACTTCCTGACGATGCTGGGACCTTAGAAATTTTTAACTGTAATTATTTCTCTCCTGTATTTAGTATTTTTATTATTATGCATTTTAATTTTAGGCCTAGGAACATGGGACAATCTAGTAGCAACAGGCATCCATAGCATCCAGACTGCCTTGAAATACCAGTTTTCACTGCAAGAAATCAGGGCTGCTTGGAGAAATGGCTGATTAAAGGTTTGAGGTGGGAAATGTTCAAGATAAACCAGGAGAATCTTGTCACACCAGATAGCAAAGGAATCATCAAAAACTACTGAGGTTGTGCCAAAAGAAACTGGGAAGCAATCTGCAGAGCCTTTCACTGGCTCATGATGATAAACGAAACATCAATAAGAGTAACTGCAATGGACTGAAAGATGATAAGTGTATTTAAATCCATGAGTTCATAATGATTTAAAAAACCAATAAATCTAATAAATCACCTTTGAAGGATGCTAACAACTATTCATTTTGCAAACAGATACATAAAGTTAGGAATCAAGCCATTTCTTCTACCTTTCCCATACAAACTATACCTCCAGGTAAACAACTAGTAAGTGAAGGAAGGTTTCTCTTTATAGAAATATTTCAACAAATACACCAAGAAGAGAGAGCACTGGAAATCACCATTTTGCAACCCCTAATGAATTAAGGATTGGGTATTGAGTCATCTATGGCTGCTAACATCTGAAAGAGATCGATGAAGGAACACACCACCACCTGTGAAGCAGTTTTGACCAAAAAAAAGAAAAATGAAATCTGAATCTGATTAAGCTTCTGGATCTAACTACAAACTTACAGGAAACATGGAGGACAGAGGAATATGCTAAACTACACAAAGGAACACAATCAGTACAATCTCAACCCTGGAAAAACAGAATAAATGATCTAGCTTCTTCAACAAATAAATTGCAAGCAGTTAAAGAAAGGAGCTGGGTGGGCAACTTACAGATGAAGAGACCTTAAAAAGTTTTTCACGCATGTGAAAATAAAGGTTAATGTGCCCTTAAGCAAGTAGCCTAGATCTTGATCCTATTTCACTTGAGGTTTAAAAATAAGATTTGTGAGAAACAGCAACTTTCAAAATTTTGATATTTAGAGTCTTAATTAAATCATACTTAAAATCATCTCCACAACTTTAATTATTTTGTAAAATAGTGTTTGCCCCCCCCCCAAAGCAATGGCTTACATTTAATTACAATAAAATATTTCTCAGTCATACAACAGTGATTTCGAACTTGGAACAATTCCAACTGAGTTGTTTATCTTTCTTAATCCTTTCTTGGTACATATATCAAGAGCGAAAAAAAGAGAAATTTTGCAGAAAACAGGAGCTGGAAATAAAACATCTCAGATCACAAACTATTTTTCAAGATCCTTCACACACCTCCAGATACTTTTCTGTAAAACGGATACCATCATCCTTCAGAAAAAACGTATGCAGAATATACACACGAAATGTTAGACCCTGAGAAGACTAAGATGGGATTCATGATCTCAAAATTAGCCAAGAGACATAATATGCACATATAAATGTTAATTCTTTAAATGTGACAATGGGAGTTGTACTGTGGTTGAAACAGTTAGGAAAAGAATTTCCAGTGGCTAGGCTTGAGTCAGGATTTTATAAGATCTGGACAAGCTGAAAAGGAGGTGAAGATGATCCTAACTGTTCTCATCTGTTCATAAAACAGCTCTCTAAAGTACTACTGGAGAAAAGAAATATTGGGTCAGCATTAAATGCAGATAATCTTAAAGGCAATAAAATTGTCTATAATTCAGTTACAGGATGAAATAGTCTATAATTTAGTTGTTTCATTAATTCAGAAGCTTAACTGTTCTTCAGTTCAACTGGCCCCAATTCAAGCAGCTTTACCATATATATATATATAGTTATTTATTTTTATTGAAAATACAAAGTAATATTAAAGAAAAGTATTTAAATAATTTAAAAATCATTCCATATCCCCTACACTAACACAGTGAATTTCAGTTCTGCATAGTACTTTCCACATGCATGAAGATTTTATAGTCATAATGATAGTGTACATATCATTTTATATTGTGCTTACTTTACTTATATCACAGACATGTCCACGTTTCTACACAGTATTCTGAACAATTATTTTAATGGCAGTATAAGACTTCACTCTTTTTATTAACCCACTTTCTTCTTTGACATTTAGATTATTTCCAATTTTTTGTTATTGAAAATAATGCAGACATAAGCAACCTCATGCATTTATCTTTCTGTTTGTTTGTTATGCTTTAGGTTACAATATCAAAGAGTAAAATTTATGAGGAAAAGATATGGTCATTATTATGGCCCTTTCTATGTAGTACCATATTTATTCCCAAAGGGTTATATCTTTTTAAAATGCCTTTTGAAATGAATGCATTAAACAGGTTCCTTCTAAAATTTAAAAATAAGTCAGAAGAATTAGGTAGTTTTACAGTCACATATTTAAGGTTAAAAATAATTATTGCCTCTTAAAAAATGATGAGTGTGGGTAGATGATCTAACAGATTTTACTAAGTTTAGATGAGTTAAGCAATGCTTCCAAACTTTTCTCAAGTTATGGCACAATTGGAAAGTGATATGGTGGGTAGAATGGAGAAAATGGACAAAGATGCTTCTAGCCCAAAAGCCGTAGCCACCCAGACCACCTCAGGCAACCCCAAGAGATGTGGGATCCATGTCTAGGCACCTCTGTCACCCAAAGTACCAGTGTGGCTGGGAAGGGAAGCTCTAACTGACAGTGGGCTAAGTGACTCAGCCCAGTTCACAAAATCTAGTTAGTGGAAAATGAATTCAACTTTCTTTTCATCAATGTATTTTCTACTATATTACAATGTTCTACAAGCTTTCCAGCTCAAAGTTCAATTTCATATGCAGACACATATCTATACTTATGAACAAAGAGCATTTTCTAACATGCTTAAAGATACCTAAACGAGCAATTTACATCAAAGCTGAAAATTAAAAATAGTTCTTAGGATCAGCAGATATTCAACTACTTTCTCTGCAGTTTTTCGTATTTTCCATTCTTTTAGTTTGTAAATTCTATGAATAGTAATAATCTTCTGCACAGTATCTTGTATATCTCTGTTGTCAGTAAATAATCATAACAATAAATAATACATACTATGAAGGAAAAACACTAAACTTAAGTTCATTCTAAATAATTCTAAAGGTGGAAAAAAAGCTTAAGTGTTGATTTCGTAGAGGTAGAGAATATTCCTCCTTGTATTTCAAATTCCTTGCTAGCTAAGTGGAAACAATGTACACTATTACATTACAGGATCGTAAGAGACACCTCATTCCACCGAATGATTTTGACCTACACCCAGTGTTGCTGCTACCAGGAGAAAAAATTTGCTACAAAGGCATTTCACCTTTTACCAAGTGTCCAGCATTCCAAATCACCTTTGATGAGCAAACATTATAGGTGTTGACTCCATTGATTTATTCAACTGTAAATGTACAAAAGATTTTTCTTGACCATTAATCACCAGGTTGAGGTTTAGAGTGGGGGTTAGGAATAAGAATTTACCTATTATGTGCCAGGCCACAGTAACAAGTAAGAGACTCCAAACCCTACCTTCTTTTCTTACTACACCATGAAACAGTGATTACTTGGTCATTTCTTTGGACTTGATCAGACATTATACACACAAACACACCCATGGGACCTCATGGCACTTGGAAGATTACCCACAATCTCCCACTTATTAAGATCCGGATCGTATTTCTCAATGCTCTGAAGATACGTCCCCTTTGAGTAGGAATAGCCCCCCGTGACATAAATGCATCCATTCATGATGACGGCACCACACTCCATCCTCCTTTCCATCATGGGAGCGATCTCTCTCCATTCATTCTGTTCAGGGTCATAGCATTCTGCTATTGTAGTTTGTCCACCAACTAGATAGAGCTTATTTTCAAATGGAACTGAACACAATCCATATTCTATTAAAAAGAAAAAAGAAAGCACATTTTTGTTAGGGTAAACAAACAGAAGAGATACCTTAGGGTAGTGATGTAATAATGCTTTACAATTTGGCTTACAAAAATAGAGTAGTTGTGACATTTTGATTCCAGCACATACTACTACAACGTGGACCCTTAAAATCCACTCCCACTCATCAGGTTCAGATGACTAGTTCCTGCCACTGTCTTTCAGATTATCCTTAAACTGGCTTCTCAGGGTGCTGGGAAGAACTCATCCTCAGACCACTACCCTTCTGGGAACTTCCCAGCACAGGTACCTTTTCTCTATGCCTGTGTGTAGCAGCAGAGTCCCTCTGCCATGAACGTTTCCTAGGTAACTGGTGTAGGGTCCTTCAGGTTTTAGCAGCTAACCCTCACTGGTATGTGCTGCCACAGATGCTTGCCTCTCTCATACTGCTGGTTAAGTTAAGGACACAAGAAGTTAGAGAAACAAAACCAGTTTGCTAGGGGGACTACAGTCTGTGACCTTTAGAAGCTGTGGAAGGTGCTCAAAGGCAGAAGGCTGCTGTGTGAAGTCTGTGTCCTGGAGCTGGGAGTCCACTTCTTGGGGCTGAGCCTTCCAGGCTGTTTTAATTTCCTCCATTTTATCTCCCCCCTCCATATTCACACCTGCTGGCTATTCAAGGCACTGGGATCTCTGGCAACTTCACTTCCTCTCCCTTCCTCCCAGGGCTGTGACTAGGATGAGGCAAGTGACGTGCCTGGAGCACAAACCATGACGAGGTGCTTCCTCTCCAAGTGACTCCTTCCGTGTGTGCCTCAGGTGTCTCGTTTGGCTGACGCTCGTCCCAGCCCTGTTTCTAACATCCCAGGTCTTAGTGCTCACATCTCTCCCAGCCTGGGAGTTCATTCTATGGAATATCAACTACAGACCTGAAGGAAGGGCAGGAGTTGTCAGTGGGATGAAGATTATAGCAAACAAATGAAGAGTGAGCATTCCGTTGCTGAGCTGTTCCTTCTGTCTGGAAGTCTTTTCTTTGCATAGCTGCCTGCTTCTTGTCATTCAGTTCTCATTTTATTGTCAACTCCTCACTGGGCCTTCTCCTGTCATCCAGGGAATCAGTCGGCTGTCTTTACCACATCACCCTACTTTAATCCTCTCTGTAGCGTGTCTCACAATCTGATGTGGTTCCTGTTTACAGTCTCTCCCTTCCTTCCAGCAGTGCAGGAACTGTGTCCTGCACAATGCTCCATCCTATTTGGAGGATGGCAAATGTCTGGCACCTTGTAAGGACTCAGTAAATGCTTGTTGGACCAATGAATGAACTGTACCTTGTACCCTCTGTGCCCAAATATGCACTCCCAATACTTCATGGAAAAAAAAACTTATCAGGCCTTCTTTTAAAGAAAGAATGCACAGTCATTCTTTGATTTCCCCTGTAAGTAGGGAAGACAGGTTTTTATCAGTAAAGCTGTTGCTATTTAGGCTTCAAAGCATAAGGAAAAGTCTGAGAAGATTGGTATTTCTGCTTTGAGTCCACATGCTGATGTTCTCCAATTTCTGACATCCAAGAATTCTCCCACCTCTGAAAACCCATTTATTCCTTTTCAGTTAAATAAATGTAGAATTTTTATAGGATTTCATTAGTTTTTGAGTACTTGTGACTATTATTTATATAAATTATGAGTCATTCTGTTAAATGGTTACTGTGAAAATTAATGGTTACTGTGAAAATTATACCAACTTTATCAGTTGGTATAAATGATTCAACAGTGAGCTTAGTAGGCTATTTTTAAATTATTCGAATCTTACCAAAAAAAAATCATCATTTTTTGACTCAGGTTAAAGAAGAATCTCAATCTTTCCATAGCAACAAAAATGTCCAAAATAAAGTGACTCCTGGGCTCTCTATTCTGATTCAAAGATGTATGTATCTGTTTTTGTGCCAGTACCATACTCTTTTGATTAATGCAGTTTTGTAGTATAGACTAAAGTCACTGATTCCTCCAACTCTGTTCTTTTTCAAGAGTGTTTTGGCTATTCAGGGTCTTCTGTCTTTCCATACAAATTTTAACATTATTTATTCTAGTTCTATGAAAAATACCCTTGGTGTTTTGATAGGGATTGCACCGAATCTGTAGATTGCCTCAGGATAATGTGGTCATTTTAACAATATTAATTCTTCCAATCCATGAACACAGTTTATCTTTCCATCTGTTTGCGTCATCTTCAACTGTTTCATCAGTGCTTTCATCAGTGGAAAGCAGGTCTTTACCTCCTTAGGCAGATTTATTCCCAGCCATTTCATTTTATTTTTTGATGCAATGGTAAATGAGATTGTTTATTTCTCTTTCATTGTTAGTGTATAGAAATGTAATAGATTTCTATATGCTAATCCTGTATCCTTATGAGCAATTACTTTACAACAAAGGAGGCAAGAATATACAATGGAGGAAAAAAAGTCTCTTCAATAAGTGGTGTGCTGGGAAAACTGGACAGCTACATGGAAAACAATGAAATCAGAATGTTGCCTCATACCATATACAAAAATAAACTCAAAATACAGTAAAGACTTAAATGTAAGGCTATTTACTATAAAACTCTTAAAACATAAACAGAACGCTCCTTAACATAAATTGCATCAAGATCTTTTTCAATCCACCACTTAAAGAGTTCAGTTCAGTCGCTCAGTCGTGTCCAACTCTTTGCAACCACTTAGAGTAATGAAAACAAAAACAAAAATAAACAAATGAGACCTAACTAAACTTAAAAGCTTTTGCACAGCAAAGGAAGCATAAACAAAATGAAAAGACAACCCTCAAAATGGGAGAAAGTATATGCAAATGAAGCAACTGACAATTAATCTCCAAAACACACAAAGAGCTCATGTGACTCAATATCAAACAAACAAACAACCCAATCAAAAAATGGGCAGGAGATCTAAACAGACATTTCTCCAAAGAAGACCTATGGCTAAAAAGCACATGAAAAGATGTTCATCATCACCAATTATTAGAGACATGCAAATCAAAACCACAATGCAGTATTACCTCACACTGGTCAGAATAGCTATCATCAAAAAATCTACAAACAATAAATGCTGATGAAGATGTGGAAAAAATAGAACCTTCCTATATTGTTGGTGGGAATGCAAATTGGTATAGCCACTAGGGAAAACAGTGTGGAGGATCCTTAAAAAACTAATCATAGAACTACCATGTCTTCCAGAAATCCCATTCCTAAGCATACATCTGGAGAAAACCATGATTTGAAAAGATCCATGCACCCCAACGTTCATTGTAGCACTATTTACAATATCCAAGACATAGAAGCAACTTAATGTCTATGGAGACATGAATGGATATATTTATACAAAAGAATATTACTCAGCCATAAAAAAGGAAAAAAATAATGCAACATAGGTAGATCTAGAGGTAATCATATTAAGTGAAGGAAAGTAGACAAATACCATGTGATATCACTTACATGTAGAATCTAAAAATATGATACAAATGGACTTATTTACAAAATAGAAATAGACTCACAGACATAGAAAACACACTATGGTTACCAGAGTGGGTAGTGTGGTGGGGAGATAATTAGGAGTTTGGGGATGAACATATACATGCTACCATAGATAAAACAGGTGAACAACATGGACTTATTGTATAGCACAGGGAACTCTACTCAATACTCTGTAAATGGTCTCCGTGGGGAAAGAATCTAAATGGGAGTGGAGATATACATGTACATAACTGGTTCACTGTGCTGTATACCTGAAACTAATACAATATTGTAAATCAATTAAACTTCAATAAAAATGAACAAATAAACATTTTTTAAATGACAAAGCAAAAACACAATGGATGAACAGATTAAAAAGATATGATGTGTGTGTATATATATATATATATATATAAAGGAATACTATTCCACAATAAAAAAGAATGAAATTTTGCCATTGGCCACAATGGATGGATTTGGAAAGTATTAGGGCTTCCCAGGTAGCACTAACGGTAAAGAACTCTCCTGCTAATGTAGGTAAATGTAAGAGACGCAGGTTCGATCCCCGAGTTGGAAAGATCCCTTGGAGGCGGGTATGGCAACTCACACCAGTATTCCTGCCTGGAGAATCCCATGGACAGAGGAGCCTGGGGGGCTATGGTCCATACGGTCTCAAAGAGTCAAATAGGACCAAAGCAACTTAGCACACATGGAGAATATTATGCTAAGTGAAACAAGGCAGACAGAGAAAGACAAATATTGCACGAATCACTTATATGTGGAATCTAAAATATAAAACAAGCTAGAGACTACAACAAAAAAGAACTAGACTCACAGATCTAGAGAACAAACTAGTGTTACCAGTGGGGAAAGGGAATGGGGGAGGAGCAAGGTGGGGCGGGAGATCAAGAAAGTACCAACTATTACGTATAAAATAACTAGAAGGATATATTGTAAAACACAGGGGATACAGCCAATATTTTATAATAACTATAGAGTATTAAAAAATTTAAATTATAAATCACTATGTTGTACATCTAGAACTTATATTGTACATAAACTACATCTCAGTTTTTAAAAAGTATAAAAATAAAGTGATTCCTGGTATTTTTTCTCATTACCCAAATGCAACAGAATGTTCTATTATAGTTGGTGCAAACCTGCTCAGCTGTAACTGATTTTTTTCTTATTGGTTACTCTATGAAGCTACTGAGGCTAAGGTACTGTGTCTTGTTTATCGAGCTCCTAGCACTATACACAGCATTAGAAAGCACTCAGCAAATATCTGTTGGACAAATGAATGAATGAGCAATTTCAAACCCAGTATGAAAACAGCTCAGAATTTACACACAAATGTTCACTATAAAAACATGGCAGTCGATATTCAGTTTTACAAGAGTGATCGGAACAAAGCCACGCAGGCATTCGGAAACAACCATGATATTTTCAGGTATTCAATATCCACTTAAAAAAAATGCTTTAAAATTTTTACTTAAGATTTTTTTCTCACTGAAAAGAACTGTAAAGCTTATCTAATCTAACTTCCTTATTTTGCTGGAAAGTAAGACCCAAGAGCTTAAGCTGCTGCCCAAGATTAGACAAGTAAACAAATGGCAGGGCCAAGAGAGAACCTTCTCCCCAATGGACACAGCTCTCCACGGATGTTTCTTCCCTGTCACTTACTGCCTCTCCTGGGTTCTTCACACATTCTTCTCTCTTTCTCAGCTCATCCTTTAACTAGCGCTGTTTCTCAAGATTCTGCTCATTTATGTGTTGTTAGTCCCAGCCTCCCAAGGCCTCTTATTCACCTCCGCACCTGGCCATCATCTCTAAGCAAACAATGCCCAGGTCTCTGTAATTACTCACATTTTTCCTCCTACTGTAGAACCACACTTCTCATTGCTTTCTGGACAGCTCTTCTAAGTTGTGTTAGTTGTCCAGTCGTGCCCAACTCTTTGCAACCCCGTGGACTCTAGCCCAGCAGGCTCCTCCGTCCATGGAATTCTCCAGGCAAGAGTACTGGAGCAGGTTGCCATTCCCTTCTCCAGGGGATCTTCCCAACCCAGGGACTGAACCCTGATCTGCACTGCAGGCAGATTCTTTACTGTCTGAGTAACTAGTTCTTGACATTTCACTCAAAACTGAGCTTGTCATCCCTCCACTTCTCCCCTCCCATTGGTTGCTACTTCAATGCTGCCAGTCAATAAGCCAGAGAGTCTTGCCCTTATCTCCAATGTCCAATCACCCAAGGGTGGTGATCACTACCATTTAATCAGTGGTGAACCAGTACTATTCCTCACACCTGCCTGTTTTCCACTCCTACCACTGCAGGCTCTCAGTATTTCTCACCTGGCCTATTATAGCTTTAGTAGGCCTCCCTGCCATCTTTCTCCCAGTCTACTCTCAAAGGAACTCTATCCTTAAAACTAAAATTGACAGTGCAGCGTTCTCTTGCTCTGAAAATTTTGGTAGTTCTCTATTTTTAAAGTTTATGGAAGCCATTCAAAGCCCTCCGTGACATGATTTTCAAATGAACTTTGTCATTCAGTAACACTTCTACTCCCAAGAACTGGAGTAAACCTGGAATTTTCCCATCAGCATTCCTTCGTTGGCTAACTTTCTGCCAGAAAGCCTAAATCATAACAGCCTACTCCTGGAAGCCTTCTAAGATTTTCAGATTCCCCTTAATCAGACTGAAGCTCTTTCTACCCTCAATTTCAATAGCACCTATTTGTAAGATTGTCTTGTGTTCCTGTTACGTATGTGTATTTACTACTATATTCTGACTTTCTGTGGCAGTAAAATTAATCATCTTTAATATCTCATGTAATAACTATCAATAGAATGGTATCTTTCCCAAGGTAAGGTCTCAATAAATGTTATCTTGAATTTGATGGAATTATACTCCCCTGTCTTTCAACTGTACAAAGCAATCACCCTTAAAAGCATTAAGAAAAAAAAAAAAAACATTGATATTACCTTTTTAAAATAATAACAGTCATTTAGTTGCAGTCTAAGCTACATATCTATAAGGTAGATTCATGACTGACATTTTACAGTCCTCAGGAGGTGCTCCTAAAATGTATAGGAAGCATGTTGTTGTTGTTCAGTTACTAAATCACATCTAACTCTTTTGCGACCCCATAGTCCTCCTCTGTCCATGAGATTTCCCAGTCAAGAATACTGGGATGGGTTGCCATTTCCTTCTCCTGGAGATCTTCCCAACCCAGGGATCAAACTGCGTCTCCTACATTGGCAGGCAGATTCTTTACCACCGAGCCACCTGGGAAGCCCCATAGGAAGCATAAGTTGCTATAATTCAGAAGATGTAGACCCAAACACTTCCCAGGGCCAAGGAGATAACAGATTAGCCGAATGAAGCAGGCTAGGGGTAAGAAGTACAGCCCCCTGCAAGGTCTATGATGTGATAAGCATGGAATAGACTGTGGTGAAATGGAAGCCTCATCTGAAGGGAATAGCCACTACCTGGCCCCAGTGATTGCTGCCAGGAAGGAATATGATCCAAGGTTGACAGATCTTGCAATTTTCCTAAAGGCCAGAAATAATTATTTTTATTTGAAATCCCCTGAATTTTAAATATTGATAACAAGCCAGTTAAAAAATATTTTGAACACTGTGAGAGCCAAACAGAAGATATACAACATAGGTGATAATATGATATCTTCATTTCTCATTTAATGTTCAACATGAATTAAAATGCTCCATGTGGAATTCTGTGTTCCCAGGGATTGATACTGTAATTTAATATTCACTTCTGACTGATTTTCAATTTGCCATGTCTTTACATCCTTTGGCTTAAGTCTTACTAAGCCACTTGGAGTGGCTCTTCATCAGTTAACAAGCCATATCCAGTTTAAGTGTGTTATGGAAGATTTATTTTTAAAGGAATCCCTTTATGAAATATAAATTAAGCTTCTAATGTAGACAACTGCCCTCTGATTTGTTGAGCTGACTTTTCATATGTTGGATCTTCTTTGTAAAGATAAGTCAGAATAATATCTAACTTATAAGGTTAACATGAGGATCAAATGAAGTAACAGTGTAGTTGTTCAGAGCATGGGCTCCCAGCCAGGCTGCCTGGATCTGAAACTCACAAGAGCCTGAGCTAGCTGACCGTGGGCAACCTATTCACTGTCTGGGTGCCTCAGTGACCCATAAAACAGTAGTAGTATCTAGTTCACAGGACTGCTGTGGCTCAGATGGTAAAGAATCTGACTGCAATGCAGGAGACCTAGGTTTGAGCCCTGGGTTGGGAAGATCCCCTGGAGGAGGGCATGGCAACCCACTCCAGTATTCTCGCCTGGAGAATCCCATGGACAGAAGAGCTTGATGGGCTACAGTCTGCGGGTTTGCAAAGAGTTGGACATGACTCAGTGATTAATGAGTCATGACTTTCACTGGATTAATACATGTGAAAGTACTGGAAAAGTTAGTGCCTGGCACATACTTGGGCTTCCCTGGTGGCTCAGAGGGTAAAGCATCTAATCTTAGCTATCACAGGCATACCCTGAAGAAACTGAAGTTCAGTCAGAACATAGTAATAAAGTGAGCATCACAATAAAGGGTCCACATGTATTTTTTGGTTTCTCAGGGCATAAAAAGTTATGGTTACACTATACTGTATTCTATTAAGTGTGCAATAGCATAATGTTTTATGTCTAGGAAAAAAAAGTATGTTAATTTTTATTTTATTGCTAAAAATGCCAATTCAATAAGAATAGAATATCAAATCAAAGACTGCTGATCAAAGATCACCAGAACAAATATAATAATTATGAAAAAGTTTGAAAACATTGTGAGAATTACCAAAATGTGACAGGAGCAAAGGCTGTCAGGAAAATGGCACAGGCAGGGTTGCCACAGCCCTTCAGTGTGCACAAAACGCAGTATCTACAAAGCACACAAAAGCAAGGCATGCCTGCATTCAATATGATCTTATTCTCTATTATAATTTCACTAGTTAAAACAGAAAGCTGTGGGGATTCTAGGATAATAGATCTGAACTACTAGGAGACGGATGACTGCCTCCATGATGTCTTCAAGAACCAGGACGGCATCTGGCTGATTGTTGCGAAAGTCCTCCTGTACATGGAGACACAGCCCCAGATTCAGGTGTGCTCGCCCTGAACTGCGAGGTGTCACACATGATGCACGGTCGAACTAGCTGCACTGGCTAAAAGCAGGGGAGCTTGCTCCCTTCCAGAGAGGCAGACTGCTTACTGGTTATGCCACAGGTTAATGCACTCAAACTTCCTGACTTTGAATCCTGACCCATCACTTCCAAACCATGACCTTGGCAAAGCTACTTACCTCCATTTTCAAATATGTAAAACAGGGGTAAACAATACCAACTCACAGGGGTTGTGGTTAGAATTTAAGGTAGTATTTCATGCCAAGTGCTTAGGCAGTACTTGACCTATGCAAAGTACTCAAGAAGGTTAGCTATTACTATTACTCTCAAATGGGTCAAGCTTGTGAATTTTGATTTTCCTCTCCAGTGACTGACAGAGCAGCCTGATGCCGTATGGAAAATGATTCAAAGTAGTATAGTGATAAAGTGACATGCAACTTTCCTAATGAAAAGAATCTTAACCAGATGGTATAACTGTAACAAGTTTATGCTTTCCCCTGAGCCTTACCCAAAGAGACAAGCCAAAGAACAAAGGACACCGCAGAAGGCAGGCCATTCTTTGTGGGCAGACAAGATCCTGTGATGACTGTTAAGGCCAACAAGGAGCCCTGCACCTCACAGGAGTAAGTGCTTCACACCGACTAAAACCCAAAAAGAACATGCTTCTTTAAAAAAAAAAATCATCTCCTAAAAGGAATTAACAGATATCCTTCCCAACTGTTTGACAGACTAGTGTTTTTACCTGTCCGTAAAAATTCTGTTTTCTGTAACACATGTAGTAAATGAAAAAAAGCATACAACTAAGGAATAGGAAAGAGAAGAAAAGAAGCTTTGTTAAAAAATTTTTTTTAAGAACTAATACTTTTAACCACACAGGCTTAAAATATTTGTCATGTAAAGACATCAGGGAAAGTATCTGTAGATGTCCTCGAATTGGAATAAGTTAATTGTGATTGTGTCAGATGAACATGTGACTATTTGGGGCCTTTTAATTATACCCAAGTGTAGTCTACTATAAATTTAGCACTGTCTACTTCCAGCATATTCTTAGCCATCTTTTATGCTGATAAGCAGCATCACAACAAGTGCTATTTGAGACAGTAATTTGTTACCTGGATGTGGGCTGGAGGTGATGAGGCTCCATTCATTGATATCTGAATTGTAGCTCTGGACCTTGTCATAGGTGCAGCTGCCTCTGTATCCGCAGTGGCCGCCAATGACGTAGATAACTTCATGTAAGACACAAGCAGTAGCATTTCCCACGCCTGTGTGTTAAATTAAAATCACATCATCTTCAGATTGGTCTTTTGGTTTTGCAATGAATATTGGACCAAGTTTATTATTGCTTTTGTTAATATGGACATTAGACATAAGGCATTATCCTAGGAGTTATGAAGGATAGAAAAAAAAATTTTTTAAGGCTTCCTCATTTTTTTTTTTTTAAGGGCGATGTGAGACATTAATACAAATAATTAGAATGCAGGGTAGAGAACTCTTGTGAGTGTTCAGAGCAGGGAGACATTGCTTTGTCTAGGGGAATCACGGCAGAATTTGACCTGGGCCTTGGTAGGTAGCCTTTGGCAGGTAGAGGTAAGAGAAAGCCATCCGAAGAGGAGGGAAAGGGGAACACAAAGACTCATTGGGCAACGTCATGTAGCCCAGATTGATTCCCAGCACTGGAGCGGGCAGGTGGCACTCCCGGGGCTGTCGTGTGGGAATTAAAGCGGACGTGGTAAATTGAAGCTGACACGGCAAAAGATCCTCATGCCCGACTAAGAAACATACGATTAATTCGGCAGGACATTTTAAACAGAGGAAGAGAGGGACTACAGAAATAGAAGGGCAAGAGTCAGAAAGAGAGAGGTATTGGCCCAGGTGCAAAGTACCGAGGGTCTGACTTAGACTGGGCCTTGAGTATGGGGGAAGGATACCAAGGTAAGAGACACAGGAGAACAGATGGGCCTCAAAGACTGACTGTGTCTAGGACAAGACTCATTCTGAGGTCCTGAGCGCAGAAAACTGGGAAACACCAATGCCACAGAAAAATAAAGAGGAAGCAGATTCATCAGGGGAAGAAGACATGAGGAAGAAAAAAGTGAAAAGAAAGTGCTCAGTCATGTCCAACTTTTTGCGACCCCATGGACTGTAGCCTACCAGGCTCCTCCGTCCATGGGATTTTCCAGGCAAGAGTGCTGGAGTGGGCTGCCATTGCCTTCTCCAAGGGAGAAAGATGAGGAGGCTCATTTCAGTTGAAAATGTCAGGTTAGTCTTTAAGCAACATTTTACGTAGCCCATTCTGTGCAATGTGCAGTTCAATCTCCCTGTACATTTCTGCTGCTGCTGCTAAGTCGCTTCAGTCGTGTCCAACTCTGTGCAACCCACCAGGCAGCCCACCAGGCTCCCCCGTCCCTGGGACTCTCCTGTACATTTCTACTCCAAAACAAAAGCGAGTTTGTAAGCAGTGCAGTTATGATGAAGGAGAAAAAAGCTAGGATTTTCTAAACAGCCAAGTATTTGTTTTTAATGAATCTTTTTGGCTGTACCGAGTCCCACATGGGACCTTAGTTCCCCCACCAGGTCCTGAACCCACCTCCCATGCACTGGAAGCTTGGAGTCTTAACCACTGGACGGCCAGGGAAGTCCTAAACAGTCAAGTGTTTATGTCTTCTCTGTACATGACTAAACTAAAAAAGGAAACGGATTTGAAATTTGACTCTGCCCAATTTTGGTGCTCATGACTGGGGAAAGCTGCTAGTTCACTTCATGACTACAAATTAAAACAAATTGGGGAACACCGTGCTATTCTTCCTAGACACAAATGGGAGACTTAAAGCTCAGCATGAGTCCACCCATCAGAACCAGCCCTCGCGAAAAGTGCACATAACTGACAAAACTGTTACCCTTCCCGGGGATGGTCAGATATAGTCAAGAATCAAAAAATTTAAGTTAAAAAATATAAAACTCTGGAATTTCAGACCCAGCTAGGAGGTAGGGGAAGACTGCAGTGTAAGAGGGTCTTCCATTCCACTCAAGGCTAAGGTGAGAACACTTGTGGCTTTCTTTACCATGTAGACACCCTTGCTGCATATTTCTTTCCAGAAACACGTTTCAAATACGGTTTAACAACATTTCATAAAGTAATACATTTCAACTCTCAAAGAAATATACTCTAAACTACAAAACCACTCAATCTGTGATCTTCTCATTAAGAACCAGAGGCAGCAATATAGCCAGGTTTACAACAGCTGCTAAAATATCTGAACTTTGTTTCCTTCATAGGAAAGGAGTTAGGATATTTAGAGCCACTCTAGGGAGGGGAGTTAGTAAATGGGGGAGTCAAGCTCAGGCAGAGTGAAAACCAGAGCAGCAACAGCACTGAGCTTGAAGCCACTTCTCCCATCCTGCCAACTACTGCGGAAACTGGGCATGCAGGAGAGAGGTTATAATTGAATATGAAAGATATTTCTGCCCTATCAAAGCTGACATGTTCTTCTATAAGGAGGGTCATGACAGGACTTCCCTAGTGGTCCAGTGGTTAAGACTCTGCGTTCCCAGTGCAGGGACACAGGTTCAATCTTTGGTCAGGGAACTAGATCCCAATGCTGCAATAAAGGTCGAAGATTCCACGTGCCACAACTATGACCCAGCACAGCCAGATAAATAAACATTTTAAAGTGTTCATGACCATAATGCCTAACCCTTACTGAGTGCTTACTCTATGCCTGTCACTGTTCTAAGTGATTCACACGCATAAATTAAATTAATCCTCTCAAACCCTAAACCATGGAATGTTGTCACTCCCATTGTACAGATGGCAAAACTGGGGCACAGGGAGATTAAACCACTTGCCTAAGCTCACCAGCAAGTAAGTGAGAGGTTAAGATTTAGACCCAGGCAGCTTGGCCTCAGAAGCAGTGTGCCTGGTCACAAGACCATTTTGTGTCTCAGGCTTCCTGTTCTCATCCAAGGATCACACTGGGTCAGATTCCCAGGCCAGGTCAGATTCCCACACCCTCGCTAGCATTAAAAAAGAAACAGAAAGGCCTGGGAAGAAACATCTGGGATAAAATGACTCAAATTTAGTAACAACCTACCAGTTTGTGTGCAACTCCCCAGCACCAATGAATATATGTAATGAAATAAATGAGATTACAGCTTACCTTTTCTTCCAGTAGGAGGGAACAGCAACAAGGCTGATCTGGTACCAAACACAGCAAAAAATACAGTGTCTATCAGACAAGTACTGAGACCCAATTGTGTGCATGGCTGTGTGGGCTGCATGCAGGAGACAGGGATCTGCCCCTCTCCTCTACCCTCTAAGATATGACTCGAATCACAAGGAGCAGAGGCTATGTGTCCTCTAGTTTTTGAAAGAATGCAATTTGTTACACCCTACAGGGACCAAACCTTTCAAGGTTTTAATGAAAGACCTTTTAAAAGACAGATGATTAAATGAGAAAAAAAAAAAGTGAATATTTAAAAGCAAGACTCAAAAAGCTTTGATTTTAAGAGCAAGCAAATAATAATAATGACAATAAATAAAATGAATAAAACTACCCAGCTTTTCTCTTCATTTAGCCTTTGATTTAAATATAAATTCTTGACTGAAAGCAAGATGTAGATTCAAAACAGGCTCTAGAGTAGGTACAATGAATTAGACTGTTTTCTTATATAAATAACATTTCTTTTCCAGCCTGGGTAGCATACTCTGACCTAATAACTCTCAGTCAAGTCGAGGACTGCTATATTACATTTTTACTTAGAACATTCTAGGTAGCATTATTTGATTTGTATAATCCAACTATAGCTCCAAGGTAGCATTCCAAATTGATAAAATTTTTATAATGTTATCTGTGAGACCCTTTGTCTAATCTCAAACACCTAAAAAGTACAGAATAAACACAGTCTGCACTTACCTTTAATCATGTTTGCAATAGGAATCCACTTCTCTTTCAATGGATCATAGAACTCAGCCTCTTCTGCTGGAGCCCCTTTTCTGTAACCACCTAAAGCATAGACACAGCCACCCAAGGTGACTGCACAGTGGTAATACCTGGCATTGAGCATTGGCAAACCTTCTGTCCATTCATCACCTTCACTGTTATAGATCCATACTGTATCAAGGGCTTCAATGTTATCAGTTCTGTAACCCCCGGTTACATAAATATTGGGTCCCAAACATGTAACACCATAGCTCTCCCTAGTATAATCTGGTATTTCTGCCCCTTGGATCCA
The DNA here is from genome assembly GCA_006410875.1 of Neotragus pygmaeus. Classification (NCBI taxonomy): domain Eukaryota; kingdom Metazoa; phylum Chordata; class Mammalia; order Artiodactyla; family Bovidae; genus Neotragus; species Neotragus pygmaeus. The sequence goes on along the minus strand of SJYV01054497.1, from coordinate 1,187,810 downwards.
AACATTTGTCAAAGGATCCCATATGTGTACCTCTGATAAAGGGTGCCAGTAATAGCCTCCAATGATATACATTGTGGCTGTGGATCTCTGAGAAATCTCTTTATGCATGGGATTCAAAGCATTGTATATTAGAGATCGGATCTTATTTTCAGTTAACAGGCAGCTTCTTTGAAGGCCTAAAGCTGTTTTTAAATACACTGGATCTATATCCATGTTGATATAGCTTAACAGATTATACAGGCATTCGATTCGATTTTCTACATCGTGAGCAGTCCACTTAATAACCGGCTCTAGGACAGCTTCTTCTTTCCAAACACTGAGATTCTTTCTGGACAAGATAAAGAGAAACTTTTCAAGGCTGATTTCCAGAAATTCTTCTTGTTGCCATACTTCCTTAAACCTTGAACACAGAATTCTTCGAGATTCCTTCTCTAGTTCCGGACACACATGAAATTCTGCAAAGGAGTGCATTCCAATACAATTATCAATATCCAAGTGCCTTACCAAAAACTGCTCACATGCTTTCTTCACTGAAAGGAACTGTAGCAGATCAGCTGCTTCAAGCAGGCTTTGAACATTTCTTTTAGTTATCTCAATTTGGGAAGTGTACGCGTAATTTACAAGGCCTTCCAAGATATCATGGTGGATGCCAGAGATCTTTATTTTATTTTTAAATTTTTCTTTCATGTCAGCCGTGAACATTGCCTTAAAATAATTGCTGCAAGCAGCTAAAACAGCTCGGTGACAACGGAAGATTATGCCTGAAGGACACTGAAGGGTAATATCAGTAAATAATCCATCCAAGTAAAATGTTCTGAATGCATCCAGAAAATCCACTGGATGCGTGGTATCCTTGAAAAGGTAAATATAATCTTCTTGTCCTTTTAGCGCCATGGCTGCAATAAACATGAAACAAACGTGTTTTCAATTTTGCATTATTATCCCAGATAATCAGTGCCCAATATTCCTGTCGTTACAATCATTAATTAACATCGAATATACAAAACTAGATAGACTATGTTTAGCAGTCTAAGTCACAAATGCAAGACGTGGATAGACTATTTCATAATTTATATGATGGTCAATTTAATTTCAGGGTAGCTCGTAGTCTGATATGAGACCCCCGGATTGTTCAGTGGTCCTCTCAAGAAGAGATATTGATTTGCTACCCCATTCACCCAATCTCTTCAATCTGCCCGCGTTAGCGGTCCTAGAGAGACCTCACATTTGACAATCCAAGCGTCCAAGAGATCACCTCACTCGAGGCTGGACCCTGGCCGGCCCCAATTCAACCTTTTTCCCCCGAGCTCCGTCTTCAAGTCGCATCGATTGCCAGGAAAGGGATGATAGAAATATAACTGATTAGAAGAAATCTCGGAAAAGGGAAACCCTGTGCCTTTCTGCTCAAGGAAGGACAGAAAGGAAAGCGGCCGGACGGCGGCCCCTCTTTCCCCGCGCCCGCTCCGCGGACTGCCGCAGGGGTTTCCGCGCCGCGCGCCTGGGCCCGGAGCCGGCGTTCCCGCCCGGGGACCGCCCCGCCCGGGGGCCGGCGCGGGGACTCGCTTCGAGGGCGCCGCGCGCCGTCGGCTGGGCCGGGTGCCGCGTCCCTCTGTCCCGGGCCGCGGCACAGGTGTGGGGAGGGCGTCGCGGACGGCCCCGCGCCCGGCCCGGCCCGCCGCCCGCGCGGCCATTGTCTCCGCGCCTCTGCCGCAGGCGGGCTCGGAAGGCGGCGTGGCCTCGCTGCCCGCGTCCGGCCCCGCTCGCTCCCCGCCGGCTGGCCTCGGGCGGCGGGTCCGTTCCGCACCTACCTCCGGCAGTGGCTCCGGGACGCGGTGCGGACCTGCGGGCTAGCGGCGAGCGGGGGCGGGGGCGCCTCCGGACCCTCTGACCATCTTTGGAAGAGGCGCGGCGGAGGCTGCCTGCTAGCGCAGCTCCAGCCCACAAGCGGCTCCTATTTTGGTACCCCGGCTGCTCCCCGCCTCCAACCGAACAGCCCCCTACGCGGCTGGGGCGCGGGGCCACTCGCGGGAACTCACGGGTGGCGGGGCCGCGCTGCGGGCAGGAGCGGGGTGGGCGCGCGGGCGCGCAGCTGCGCTCCTACCCGAGGCTCCCCCTGCAGCAGGTGGGAAGGCTTCTCCGAGGAGACCGCCCGGGCCACTTTTCCCTCTTTCCTTAGACCTGTCTCCCTGGCCCCACTCCCCCCACCCCCCACGCAGACACTCCCGAGAGTTTTCTCTCTAGACAAACTCTGAATTAAAGTCCTGAATTAGAACCAGATATAGGGATTGGGGACCTCCTTTCTCCCTCCTTCAGTAGCTCTCCCCAGCCCAGGACCTAATTGTGGAGTGGAATTGCGGGTGCATGTTGGAGAGAATGCAACAAAGCTGAAGGTCTGGGGTTCATTTTGAGGTTACCTTCAAAATGCCAGAAGTAGCGGCTACTTTCCCAGGAACTCCATCCCACCTTAGGAGAGTACTCTGGAGTCCCAGGGACTAATTTGCTCAGTGTGGGTTAAATTGGAGCTTTGAGAAACACTGAAAGAAGCCAGGGCCAAGGATTCAGGTTCCAGTATTTAGAGTAGCTGGAAGGAGCAGCCTCCAGTCTTTCTTCTGGTGGCAGCCAGTCCAATCACGTAAAGGTGTTTATATCCTACACCAGAAAGTTCATTTTCTTGTTCCAACAAAACCTAATATCAAATATTTCCATTTATTCATTCATTTGCAAGACTGTATTGAGTGCCTGCTTAGGCACAGGCACTGGTTAACGATGTAGTGAGAGATGGTCCATAACTTTCATGGAGTTTACAGTGTAGCCCCTTGCTTCAAGGCAAATAGATGGAGAAACAATGGAAACAGTGACAGACCATTTTCTTGGGCTCCAAAATCGCTGTGGATGGTGACTACAGCCATGAGATTAAGACAGTTGCTTCTTGGAAGAAAAGCTATAACAAACCTAGACAGTGTGTTAAAAAGCAGAGACATCACTTTGCCAACAAAGGTCCATCTAGTCAAAGCTATGGTTTTTCCAGTAGTCATGTACAGATGTGAGAGTTGGACCATGAAGAAGGTTGAATGCAAAAGAACTGATGCCTTTGAACTGTGGTGCTGGAGAAGACTCTTGAGAGTCCCTTGGACTTCGAGGAGATCAAATCAGTCAGTCCTAAAGGAAATCAGTCCTGAATATTCATTGGAAGNAGCGGCTCCTATTTTGGTACCCCGGCTGCTCCCCGCCTCCAACCGAACAGCCCCCTACGCGGCTGGGGCGCGGGGCCACTCGCGGGAACTCACGGGTGGCGGGGCCGCGCTGCGGGCAGGAGCGGGGTGGGCGCGCGGGCGCGCAGCTGCGCTCCTACCCGAGGCTCCCCCTGCAGCAGGTGGGAAGGCTTCTCCGAGGAGACCGCCCGGGCCACTTTTCCCTCTTTCCTTAGACCTGTCTCCCTGGCCCCACTCCCCCCACCCCCCACGCAGACACTCCCGAGAGTTTTCTCTCTAGACAAACTCTGAATTAAAGTCCTGAATTAGAACCAGATATAGGGATTGGGGACCTCCTTTCTCCCTCCTTCAGTAGCTCTCCCCAGCCCAGGACCTAATTGTGGAGTGGAATTGCGGGTGCATGTTGGAGAGAATGCAACAAAGCTGAAGGTCTGGGGTTCATTTTGAGGTTACCTTCAAAATGCCAGAAGTAGCGGCTACTTTCCCAGGAACTCCATCCCACCTTAGGAGAGTACTCTGGAGTCCCAGGGACTAATTTGCTCAGTGTGGGTTAAATTGGAGCTTTGAGAAACACTGAAAGAAGCCAGGGCCAAGGATTCAGGTTCCAGTATTTAGAGTAGCTGGAAGGAGCAGCCTCCAGTCTTTCTTCTGGTGGCAGCCAGTCCAATCACGTAAAGGTGTTTATATCCTACACCAGAAAGTTCATTTTCTTGTTCCAACAAAACCTAATATCAAATATTTCCATTTATTCATTCATTTGCAAGACTGTATTGAGTGCCTGCTTAGGCATAGGCACTGGTTAACGATGTAGTGAGAGATGGTCCATAACTTTCATGGAGTTTACAGTGTAGCCCATTGCTTCAAGGCAAATAGATGGAGAAACAATGGAAACAGTGACAGACCATTTTCTTGGGCTCCAAAATCGCTGTGGATGGTGACTGCAGCCATGAGATTAAGACAGTTGCTTCTTGGAAGAAAAGCTATAACAAACCTAGACAGTGTGTTAAAAAGCAGAGACATCACTTTGCCAACAAAGGTCCATCTAGTCAAAGCTATGGTTTTTCCAGTAGTCATGTACAGATGTGAGAGTTGGACCATGAAGAAGGTTGAATGCAAAAGAACTGATGCCTTTGAACTGTGGTGCTGGAGAAGACTCTTGAGAGTCCCTTGGACTTCGAGGAGATCAAATCAGTCAGTCCTAAAGGAAATCAGTCCTGAATATTCATTGGAAGGACTGCTGCTGGAGCAGAGGCTCCAGCCACCTGATGCAAGCAGCCAACTCATTGGGAAAAGACTTTGATGCTTGGAAAGATTGAAAACAGGAGGAAAAGGGGATGACAGAGGATGAGATGGCTCAATAGCATCACCAACTCAATAGACACAAGCTTGAACAAACTCTGGGAGATGGTGAAGGACAGAGAAGCCTGGCATGCTGTGGTCTGTGGGGTTGCAAAGAGTCGGACATGACTTAGCAATTGAACGACAATAACAACAGTTAAGTATATGTTTTTCTGGAACTCTGTTGCTTTTTCGATGATCCAACAGATGTTAGCAATTTGGTCTCTGGTTTCTTTGCTTTTTCTAAATCCAGCTTGAACATTTGGAATTTCACGGTTCATATACTGCTGAAGCCTGGCTTGGAGAATTTTGACTATAGTGATGGGTAAATGCCTAAGTACTGTTATTTCCCACTAGCCTTGAGGATTCTGAAGCTAAAGCCCTCTAGTATACTTAATGGGCTTCCCTAGTGGCTCAGTCGGAGAAGGCAATGGCGACCCACTCCAGTACTCTTACCTGGAGACTCTCATGGACATAGGAGCCTGGTAGGCTGCAGTCCATGGGGTCACTAGGAGTCGGACATGACTGAGCGATTTCACTTTCACTTGTCACTTTCATGCCTTGGAGAAGGAAATGGCAATCCACGCCAGTATTCTTGCCTGGAGAATCGCAGGGACAGAGGGACCTAGTGGGCTGCCATCTATGGGGTTACACAGAGTTGGACACGAGTGAAGCGACTTAGCAGCAGCAGCAGCAGCAGCAGCAACAACAACCGTGTAGCCAGCTTAAGGGAGGAAGGAGACCAGGATGAAAGAACACCAGAGGCCCAGTGTGTTTCTCAGAATACGATCTGAGAGACAATATACAAACAGAAAATGACCAGACTGTATATGACAACAGAACTCTGAACCACACAAAAAGCCCAAGAAGCCAAACCAGAACTTCTGCAGCAATTAGACCAGAACAATTAGATCAGCAATTAGACCAGATTACTGGAGTGGGTTGCCATTTCCTTCTCCAGGGGATCTTTCTGACCCAGGAAGTGGTCAGTGACAGCCAACTTACCGATTTTTACCCCTACTTCCAACTCAGGACCAACCAGAGAAAGCCAGTTTGTTCCCCATTCCAATCGCATAAAATATTCCTTGATGCTAGTAGTTGGCCAGGAGCTTTATTTACCAGGCCAAAAATCTCCAATAAAGCATACTGGAGACCTTCCTCTTCTTCCTCTTTTACAAAGCTTGTCCCCTCCTCTATCTGCTTTTGAGCTTCTATCAAAGGCAAATGATGCTCTGACTCTCTGGCTATAGCAAGATCTGAATAAATGGCCTCTCTTCTCATTTGGGTGATTTTAGTTTAATTCCACAAGTCAGGCCATCTCAATTGAATTATGTGGGATGCTAGAATCTGCATTTTAATCAAGGGCATCAGATGATTCTTTTGCACAATTAGAATGTTGGACCTAAAATGGGAGAAAAATGAAAGATTTACTATCTCAACATTTAGTAAACAGTTTAGTAGAGAAGAAAAGTATATGAGATCTTTTTCAGGCTTACTATTCTCCTTTGTCACTTATCTATCATGTAGCTTAACTGAGCTTCTTGGATCCTTAATTTTCTGACTTGTAAAAGAAAATATCAGTACTTTCTCAACTAACATTAAGTTACTGGAAAGATAAAGCAAAATTATGACTGATGCTGAAACTGAAGCTCCGATACTTTGGCTGCCTAATGCGAAGAGCCAACTGATTGGAAAAGACCCTGATGCTGGGAAAGATTGAGGGCAAGAGGAAAAGGGTAAGACCAAGGATGAGATGACTGGATAGCATCACCGACTCAATGAACATGAGTTTGAGCAAACTATGGGAAATGGTGAGACAGGGAAGTCTGGCGCGCTGCAGTCTATGGGGTGCATCAGATATGACTTAGCAACTAATCAAATGACTGTGAAAGTATTTAGGATGTGGTATATAAATATTAACTCTTATAATGAAAGAGTGTGAGTGTGTGTGTTAGTCGCTCAGTCGTATCCAACTCTTTGCAACTCCATGAACTGTAGCCCACCAGACTCCTCTGACCATAGAATTCTCTAGCCAAGAATACTGGAGTGGGTTGCCTTTCCCTTCTCCAGAGGATCTTCCTAATCCAGTGATCAAACCCGGGTCTCCAGCATTGCAGGCAGAATTTTTACCATGTGAGCCACCAGAGAAGCCCACAATGAAAGGATATTTACATTCCTCTATCACAACCTTAATTTGAAAATTAGTATCTTATTAACATTTCTTCCAAAATTACAAACTTTGTAGTTAATTATAATTACAGTTTGTCCTTCATAATGAGAAGTGATGTCATTGTTGGTGTTGTAATTCGAGGACACAACTGTGATTGAAGATGGAAGTATGGCTGTTTGTGGCATGATGCTGTTTGTTGTACAGTAAGTACAGGCTCTATCTAACTCAAGGAAGGCTTCTAGAATCAGCTTGTAAACATGTAACAAATGATTCTTGAATAACAGAATGCACTACTATATTGTCATTTGTGTAGTTATTGCAGATTGCTGCAGAGCCCAGTTAATACTTTTGCTTTCATTGCCTGACATTCACTGGTTTTGAATTATTGCTTACAGTATATACAGCTACATGTCTACTATAACTAAAAGAAAAGACCCATAAAAGTGCATATCAGTATAGAGTAGACTGCTTCAACCTGCCAAAAGAAGAGCAACCTGCCAACAGAAGGGTATGGGTAGGAGCAGTTTCTCTTTACTACATGCTTTATCAGAAATCCACTGTGAATGCTAATAGATGCGAAGCACTCAGAAATATATAATTAGCATTCATAAATCAAATAAATTAATGACACTGTTCAAGAAAACCACCATGCCGTCTGTGAATCCAAGTCTTAGGGAAATAAAGAGCCGCCATAAGATGAGACATGAAAGACTCATGGCAGATCCTGAGATTGGCATGGACTTGGCCATCACACTGTAGTTTTCAAAAGACACTTAGTTTCTAAAAATAACAATTTTGTTTGTTGTTTTTACCTTATTAGTACATCTTTCCACTAAATGTTGCTACATCATTAAATGTTTGGTATGCTAATTGTGATAGCATTATCAATACATATAAATGTGCCAGTATATACAGAAAATTTTGTGTACTTCATTTAAGCTACTCGTTAAGATGAGTTGATGTTAAGTGTAAAAAAAAAAAAAAGGTATAATTTATAAAGCCACTGAATACAGCTGCATAAGTTGTGCACTACGAAACTCCCGCTCATTCCACTCAGATTGCCATGTGAACAGTCTCAGGAACTGTATGGTAGAAAACCAGCACAGGTACATGGGGCTGCCCTGGAGTTGCTATGTCTTGGCAAAGCCTTTTTGGTATGCTTCCCGGAAAATAAGCATTCTGATGACTGGGCAACAAGTGCTTTCACAAGTCAGAGGGTTTCCAGTTCCTTGTTTTCAACAAAAGTCAAAGAGCATTTTTGACAAATAACTTGGAAAGAATTCATGAAATGAATAGCACTGCTATAATAAAATTCCTCTCATTCCTATCTAGTTGTCTGTGTGAACATATTTTCTCAGGGACTATATCTATAGAAATGAAAAACAGGAATATCACTGATCCTAAAGTCTGTCTCATGCCAGCAGGAAGCAATACGTAGCCAAGATACATAGTCTAAATGAAAGGAAAATAGCCCAACTCATCAGACTGAAATAATTTTTGATAAATTTTTACTTTTGATTTAATTTAAGCATGTTTATGTTGTTTGGTTAATTATAATAATCAGTTCAGTTCAGTTCAGTCGCTCAGTCATGTCTGACTTTTAATCAGCCTAGAAACTATTTTACTACTTGAGAATCAAGAACATAAAATAGTTAAAATTCTAATTTATGTACTAAATTCTAATTTTTTTAATTCTAATTTTTGTTTCAGAGAAGCTTAAAAGGGACTAAGATTTTCAAGTATAAAAATGTATAGATGATCCTTTCTTTGAATGTTTCCAATATGCATGAATTTCAGTTAGCACCATTTTGTTAAATAACACCAATCCATCAAACAGGGTCCAAATTTTAATTACTCTTGTGTATTTTTAATAACTTTAACTGCATAAAATAGAAATTTTGTCCTCTAGCTCTTCAGTCCACAAATCACTGCATAAATGACAGATGAGCATCATGGTTAATGACCAGTCACGTCTCTTTTTCAAAGTCCATGGTGAGTGGTCACTGTGCATCTGTTATTCAGCTCACATACAGACAACAAAGCTTCTAGTTGTCTTGCCTCCTGTCTGTGATAAATCTGCACAGTATTTTACAAAAATAGATGATTGAAAGAGGGCACCAGACAACAAAAATGAAAATGTAGCAAAGAACTAAAAGTGATATTGCCAAATTTAGCATAATGAAGTTCTAGGAAAGAGAGCCATGCATGGGAATGTTGACAGTGCCACCAGTGAAAAGACTAGATGGCAGCCAGCTGAACTTGGTGCAGGTGAACCTTTTAACTTAAAGAGGAAAGTGGTTGTTGTTGACAAAAAGGGTAACAGTGTCCTAGAAGAAGTAACGCTGGTAAAAATTTCCACTTTCAAAAGAACTCTTGGAGATATGCAACTGCAAAGGATAAAATGTCAGCAGACGAATGGATAAGAAAGCTATGGTACATATACACAATGGAGTATTACTTAGCCATTAAAAAGAATACATTTGAATCCATTCTAATGAGGTGGATGAAACTGGAGCCGATTCTACAGAGTGAAGTAAGCCAAAAAGAAAAACACCAACACAGTATACTAACACATATATATGGAATTTAGAAAGATGGTAATGATAACCCTGTATGCGAGACAGCAAAAAAGACACAGATGTATAGAACAGACTTGGACTCTGTGGGAGAGGGAGAGGGTGGGATGATATGGGAGAATGGCATTGAAACATGTGTACTATCATGTAAGAAACGAATCGCCAGTATAGGTTTAATACAGGATACAGGATGCTGGGGGATGGTGCACTGGGATGACCCAGAGAGATGATATAGGGAGGGAGGTGGGAGGGGGGTTCAGGACTGGGAACTCATGGACACCCATGGCGGATTCATGTCAATGTATGGCAAAACCAATACAGTATTGTAAAGTAAAATAAAAAATAAATTTAAAAGTCAATTTATAAAAATAAATAAAAAAATTTTAGTTAACTGCTTTTTTCATTTAACTAGAATAAACTTTTTTATGTTTTGGTAACTTAAAAAAAATGTTGGAGGCTGATTCAAATTTAGAAGTATGACAATTCACTAAGGCATAGAAACATGATCACTCTCTATTGTAAGTTACAGGACAAAAAGGTGGTGAAAACTCTTTATTCTTAATAATTGTTTTACAAAAAAACTCATACTTTTATTTCCAATGTTTCTAATTGCAATGTGTATGTGTCAGTTGCTCAGTGTCCGATTCTTTCTACCCCATGGATTGTAGCCCACTAGGCTACTCTGTCCATGGAATTCTCCAGGCAAGAATATGGGAGTGGGTTGCCATTTTCTTCAGGGGATCTTTCCAGGAGAAGGAATTGAACCCGGGTCTCCTGCATTGTAGGCTGATTCTTTACAGTCTGAGACACTCAGGAAGTGTACCAAGTAAATATTGGTCTTATTGTTTTTCATTTTCCTATACATTTATAGGAAATGTATAGAAACTGTCTTCCTATACAAGTCAGTTTTTAATATTCTGACAAAAAACTTAGAACAGGACAATCACAGTTGTTGTTACTGATTATAAAGATTTTGGATGATAATTTTGCAAATTTTCAAATGAGGACTGCCTATATTTCAGTAGGACAACATTCTCTGGGAGAAGTGGAATAGAAATATGAGCTTGAGGGGAAAAAAAATAGAGGGCTTCTCTGATGATCTATTGGATAAGAATTCACCTGGCAATGCAAGGGATACCAGTTCGATTTCTGGTCTGGGAAGACCTCCGCATGCCTTGGAGCAACTAAGCCTGTGCACCATGATTACTTAGCACTCTAGAGCCTGCAAGCTGCAACTATTGAAGACTGCTCCAAAAACAGAGAAGCCACTGCAATGAAAAGCCCACACACCACAATGAAAAATAGCCCCCCTTGCCACAACGAAAGAAAGCCTGCATGCAGCAACCAAGGTCCACCACAGCCAAAAATAAACAAAAAATCTTTAAAAAAGAATAAGATAAAATTTTCCCACTGTTAAAGAACAACTTATATATTTATAAAGGAATTATGGTAAGTTTCAAATAATTATAGTTAGCTTTCACTAAATAGATTCTAACGAGTTATTTTAAAGCCTACTAAAAAGTCATTATTTATAAAATTCTAGAAATTATAACCTTGGAAAATGTTTCAACTTATAATGAAAAGTTTTCAATATCAATCTTAAAATGTGGAAGTGAGTCCTTATGTTACTTTTGGGGTACTTTTTCAAAAAACATATGAAAGACTACTGGTTCATTCTCAAAATAGGAACTAGCTTACTACTCTTTGAAGAAGGGTCATTTAAAAGATAGTGTGGTTCATTGAGGATGTTTTGGGGTGCCACAGTTCAGTTCAGTTCAGTCACTCAGTCATGTCCAACTCTTTGCAACCCCATGAATTGCAGCACACCAGNTGCTTTTTGCTTCTCTTCTTTTCACAGCTATTTGTAAGGCCTCCCCAGACAGCCATTTTCCTTTTTTGCATTTTTTCCCATGGGGATGGTCTTGATCCCTGTCTCCTGTACAATGTCACGAACCTCCATCCATAGTTCATCAGGCACTCTATCTATCAGATCTAGTCCCGGTGCCACAGTTAAAGCTAAATTTCAGATGAAATTAATACATGGCAGAAGATAATAAACTAGGATCTTTTTCAATTAGGGGAAAAAAAGAAAGAAACTCAAATCTTCTGGCTAGAGAAAGTACCATGGGATTCTCCAGGCAAGAATACTAGAGTGGGTTGCCATTTCCTTCTCCAGGGGAACTTCTTGATCCAGGGATTGAACTCAGGTCTCCTCCCATAGGTGGAACTTTACAGTCTGAGCCACCAGGGAAGCCATTCTTCTGGCTGAAAGTATTAGTCGCACAGTCGTGTCTGTCTCTTTGGGACCCCATGGACTACATAGCCCGTCAGGCTCCTCTGTCCTTAGAATTCACCAGGCAAGAATACTGGAGTGGGTAGCCATTCCCTTATCCAGGGGATCTTCCCTACCCAGGGATCAAACCTGGGTCTCCCACGCTGCAGCAGATTCTCTGCCATCTGAGCCAGCAGAGACCCAGAAAAAGTAAGAGCACTGGCTCAAATCAACCCAAATAGATTGATACTTGCCTAAGTAACAGATTAAAACTGTCCAATGATTCTCTATTTCATTCAGTAAAAATCAAAGTACTTACAAGGATCTCCAGCACCCCCTAACCCAGCCCAGCTTCTCCCCTCACCAGGAACGGGTTGCCTCAGGGTCTTACTGCTAGCTATTCCTTTTGCCTGCCCAGCTTTTTCCCCCAAAATACTATATGACCTGGTCACTCACCTCTACTGGATTTTTTGCTCAAATATCAACTTCCCAACAAGGCCTTTTTTATTTTACCAACCTATATAAAATTATCTCCACATCCTACCTGTTATTTCCTATTCCCCTCCCCAGCTTTAATTCAGAATCCTTATTACCATCTATGATATCATATATTTTGCATATTTTTTAGTCGTGAGATTTCTCCCACTAGAACATAACTCCATGAAAGCAATGATTTTATGTTTTGCTCACTGGATATCCCCCATTCATTCTAGTATTCCTAAAACAGTGTCTGCCACATAACAGGCACTCTTTATTAAGATTTTTTTATACCAGTGAAAATATGAGCAGATTATAAGTAAGACTTTCAGAATTTGCTTTAAAAATTTGCTCAGGGCTCAGAGTTCTTCAAGAAATTAAATAAATGACAATCCACAGACACTGCCTTCCTGCAGAACATGATCTAAAAGTTTTGTTCTTTTTTTAATTTTGAAATTCAAAGCATCTGGCTTATTGTTTAATGAATGAATGAATTTGTTTTTGGCTGTGCTGGGTCTTCACTGCTGCACACGGGCTTCTCTCTGGTTACAGAGAGCAGAGGGCTACTCTCCAGTTGCAGTGCTCGGGCTTCTCATTACAAAGGCTTCCCTTGTTCAAAGCATAGGGGTTTCAATAGCTGTGCCTTCTGGGCTCTAAAGCTCGGTAGTTGTGGTGTGTGGGCTTAGTTGCTTCGCAGCATGTGGGCTCTCCACAGATCAGGGATTAAACCCATGTCTACTGCCTTGGCAGGCAGATTCTTTACCACTGAGCCACCAGGGAAGGCTGCATCTGGTTTGTATATCTCTTCATTTTCCTTCTCACTCACAGCATGCTTAGGAGGTCTTTATCACTTCTACCTTGACTTACTGTGAGACTTTTCTGTGTCATCTCTTCCTTTTCCTCCCAAGCTGTACATTACCTTTCATACCACTTGAACACAACTTTCTTGACATCACTTCCCTTTACTTGCTCCTAAGAGGTACCTGGAAGAAATTCAAACTCCATTGATTAGCTTACAAATCTGTCCATAAATTGGCCAAATCTTACTTACAAAGCTTTATTCCACTACTCCCCAGTGTAAACATTTAACTTCATCAGGCCAGATATTAATACATCATCACTACCTAAATATGCTGTACCCACCCCCATCGTGGCTCACATTATTCCCTTCATCTGGGAAGCTCTATCAAGTCCTTTCCATTTTTCCAGGTCCTTTCCATGCTTAAGGTATAGACACAGTCTACCTCTTTCATATAGCTTCTATCACAGTTAATCAATTGAGGGAATACAGAACACAATACTGTACGGTTATCTAGTCCTTCCTTGACTTAAACACTTTCTGTGCTGATTACTAAGATGCTTTATGAAACATACTTGGGAATTATGAATTACATATATATGTATCTCACCTCTTCAATAAAACTGTAAATGCTTTGAAGGACATCATTCTTTGTAAGACATAGTCCTACACTTTTTAAATGTCCACAGGTTTTTGTTTAGGTTTGCTTTCTTGCACATAGTAGACTCTCAAAATATTTACTTACTGTAGTATTTTTATCCCCTCAAAAATTGTGCAACAGGATATTTTTCTGGATTTAAATCTGAAAAAGTTTAACTTGTTAATAAATCCCTAAAAGAACATATTCTCATATTGAACTGAGGAAAGCAGAACATTGCATAGACCGAGTTGTGAAAAGGGTTAAGACTTTTGGTATGTAACAAAATCCAGAATATGATTGTAGAGTGGTAGAAAAAAATGTGAATGAGCAAATTTTCCAGTTTACAGAGTTTTAAAATCCTGTGTGACAAATGTTAAATTGTAACCATATTTTACTAGTTGTTTAAACCTAAATCTGAAAATTTAGTATTTGAATATAAAAGACAAACTAATTTTTTATTAAGTAATGTCTTCCATAAACAATGAATGTTTCTAAGAATGTCTGTGTTAGGAAACATTTATGTTAATGTTGTGTTTCGATATGAACTATCATCACATAGGTATCAGTTTGTATGACATAAACAAGTAAGATAGATTTAGCTTTTGGCCAGAAATATATTATTCCATAAGCCCTAGTAGAGCACATCAAAAAATCTCTCTTCAACAGAACCGTCACACTGTCCACCTGAAAAAGAAACCCACCTGAAGGTACAAAAATGATAGGGTTTTAGGTAAAAGAGTTAAGGCAATTAATTACTATTAATGCATTCCCTATAGCTGGTCTCATCTAAAGATGTGCTGTGGGGTTAAGTCAGTAAAGGGCTCTCCCTCTCATCTTTTGAAAGAAAAAAGCATATCTCATAATAGGGGTAGGAAATGGCTGTAAATTCCAGTCCCATTATCACACTATTAGCAGAGCTCGGTCTGGGGCCTACCTGTGATTTACCAGCTATCCCCTGGAAGGAGCTTATGAGACTATAAGTGATGATCTTTTCTCACTCTCCTTCAGGACTAGTACAAACTAGAAGCTAAAATAAAATTCAAATGCTATGACAGTAAATGAATATGTGGGCATATGGGATAACATTTTTTTAAAAGTAGAATAAAGATGTAATTATAACTCATATTATAAAAGACTGTACTTGTACTACAAAAGCAGATTGAAACTAATAGATTTGTTGTGCCACAGTACATATAATATATAGGAATTTCCAGGTGGTGCTAGTGGTAAAGAACCCTCCTGCCAATACAGATGTGAGATACATAGGTTTGATCCCTGGGTCGGGAATATCCCCTGGAGGATCTTCCACAGCAACCCACTCCAGAATTCTTGCCTGGAGAAACCCATGCACAAAGGAGCCTGGTGGGCTACTCCATAGGATCACACAGAGCTAGACAGGACTGAAACAACTTAGCACAGCACAGCACATATAGTACATGGGTAGGAAAAGCCACCTCATATGTATCTAATGCATGAAGGAAGTGACTGAGTTAGGCATCAGAAATATTAAACACTCAGGTGGTGATTGCTATGATGTGACAAGGCTGTGGACTTGGTCATAAGGAAATTATTACATGGGGGAAACTATTTTGGATCCATCACTGTAAGAGTAGCAGTATTCTGTAGTACAATTGCTGTATCTTCATCCAGAGATACAGCATACAGACTTTTAGTCATTAAGTAGTTCTCAAACAGGGATTATTGGCAATGTCTAGAGATGCTTTTCGTTGTCACAACTTGCCAGTGAAGTGAAAGTTGCTCAGTCATGTCCAACTCTAGTCAATGGAATTCTCCAGGCCAGAATACTGGAGCTGTTCCGTCTCCAGGGGATCTTTCCAACCCAGGGATTGAACCCAGGTCTCCCATATTGCAGGCAGATTCTTTACCAGCTGAGACACATGCGAAGCCCAAGAATACTGGAGTGGGTAGCCTATCACTTCTCCAGTGGATCTTTCCCACCCAGGAATCAAACAGGGGTCTCCTGCATTGCAGGCGGATTCTTTATCAACTGAGCTAACAGGGAAGCCCTGTTATATACCTTCCTAATACAGTAGCTTATAGCGAATACTTTCCTAATAGCTTGTAGCTTCCTAATACAGTAACCATGTCAGACTTCAACGCTAGTTTCTTATTTTACTATATGGATTCCTTAAAGGACAAAGATCTTTCCTGTTTTCCTTCCTCCCAACTACTTTCCTCCCTCCCTCTCTTCCTTCCTCTTTACCATTCTTTCTTAATTTTTTAATCTCTTCATTCCATTTAAAGCGCAAAAATGTAAATTAAAAAATTTAACCTTAANGATCTTTCCTGTTTTCCTTCCTCCCAACTACTTTCCTCCCTCCCTCTCTTCCTTCCTCTTTACCATTCTTTCTTAATTTTTTAATCTCTTCATTCCATTTAAAGCGCAAAAATGTAAATTAAAAAATTTAACCTTAAATATTAATACAGGTAAACACTTAGGCTATAATTTTAAGTGATAAAAGCAACATAACAATTATAAGAATAATCCATCTATGTCAAAGAGCACTCTATATATACATATAGATATACACACACATACATATATACAAACACATTTGGGGAAAATTCTGAAAGGATTTGGTGTATGGTGACTTTATAAGCAACTACTTTGCAAATGTCACCCAAGCAGTGAAGCAGCACTGGGGTGTCTGGACAGTAGTAAGCAGTGCTTGGCAAAGTTTTTATCTGGAAGTTGCTGGAGAAGGTCTGGGCACAGATTTGGCTGCATGTGTGACCTGTGCAGTCAGAAAGATCCTACTCTTGGTTTAATGCTTTGCTGTCCTGGAATCCTTAATAATCTTTGAACAAGAGGTTTCATATTTTCAGTGTGTTCTGGGTCCCACAAATTACATGTAGTCAGTCCTGTGTGAGCAGCTTAGGGTTATAGGGTGTGCTTTGTCTCAGGAGGTCTTGATTTCTTCAAATTTATTTTTATTTTTAAAGAAATACAGTCATATTATAAAAAATTAGAAAACATATATTAGCAGGAAAAATTAAGTCCCTGTTAAACTCTCAAAGGCAGAGACATTTTTAAGAGCATCTCTCCATAGGTCACAATGATGTTCAGTGTCTGGTCAGAAGAATAAAAAAGTAATTTGTTACTTTATAGTTTAAATTGCCAAACACAATTACAAAAGAGCTATGTGTATGTAAATCAGACTTTTCCTTGAGATTAGCTATCGTGTTAGTTTTCACTGCTATGTAACAAATTAACACAAATTTAGCAGTTTAAAACAACACAAAAACGTTGTCTCAAGTGTCTATAGGTCAAAAATCTGGGCACAGTGTAGCTGGGTTCTCAGCTCAGGGTCTCACCAGGCTGAAATCAAGGTGCCAGCCTGGGCTGAGTTTCTCATCTGGGGCTCACAGTCCTCTTTCAGGCTCACATGACGGGTGGCAGAATTCATTTCCTTGCAGTTTATTGTAGGATTGTAGTCCCTGTTTCTTTGTTGGCTGTCAGCCAGAGGCTGCTCTCAGCTCTACAGGCTGTCCACATTCCTCATTATATGCCTTCTTCCATCTTTAAACCAGCCATGGCATGTTGAATCTTTCTTGTGGTTTGAATCACTGACTTCCTTTTCCGCTACCAGCCAGGAAAACGCTCTGCTTTTAAAGGGCTCATGTGTTTAGATCAGGTCCAACCCAGACAATCTATTTTAAAGTCAATTGTGCCATAAACCATAACCTAATCATAGTAGTAAAATACATCAAATTCACAGTACTAAGGCTTATGTTTAGCGTGTACACCAGGGCATGGGACATCTCAGGGACCATTTTACAATTCTGCCTACCACAGCTATCCTAGAGTCTCCTGTGAAGAACAGGAAGTTTCTCTACTTCTCTGTCCAATCCTATTATGATATTAATAGTCTTTCTTAATTTCTATTTTTAATTCTAGCATCTTTATAAGCTCACAGTTTAGCATAAAAAAATTGGCCATGGAAAATCTGCTTAGCTTTGAGGGAAAGAGAGATTCTTTTCCTTTCAAAGGAAAATTTTTAGAGAACAAGAATCTTACCTTTTAAAAATCCTAATTAGTGTGCATCAATATATTTGTTTCATTAAATCTAACATAATCTAATGAGATAATAAGGTACATACTAAATTTAGATGTTTATATTTAAAAATAAAGATTAAGAACAAATTATCTAGAAATAATAAAACAAGGTTTAGAATAGATGACACAATATTAATATAATACAAACAATATTTATCACAGATATAACAATATTAGTATCTTCCATATACAAAGTGCTCAGAAAAGCAGAACATAGATTTTATAGATAAATGAGCAAAGGACATGTCCAGACATCTAAAAAAGAGGAAATAGAACTAACTTAATAAAGTGGGACCTCCGTGAACTAATACCAAGTGTATACTGTGTGTGTGAGGTGCTGGCATAAATAACAAGGGCGACGTTTCTGTTCAGATCCAGACACCGTCATGGTTGTGGCCAGCATCCATTCTTGTTTGGCATTTCTGTTTTTATTAGCTGGTTCCTGTGCTGTAGTAGTTGCTAAATATATTGACTATTACCACTGATTGTGTGCAAAACGCTTTATTACTTGTAGTAGGCTGAATAATGGCCATCAAAAGATATCAAGTCCTAATCCCTGGAACCCATAAACGTTCTCTGGAACCCATAAAGGGTCGCAAAGAGTTGGACATGACTGAGCGAGTGAACAGGAAGGAAAATGGGTCTTTAGAGATGGAAGTTATGGAGCCTGACTTGGGGAAATTGTCCTGGATTACCTAGTTAGGCTCTGAATGCAATTACAAGTGTCCTTATAAGAACAGGGCAGAGGGAGACTTGACACAGACAGAAGAGGAGAGAGCAATGTGGTCACGAAGGTAAAGACTGGGAAGATGATGCAGCCATAAGCCAGAGAGAGCAGGCAGCCACTAGAAGCTGGAAGAAACGACAGATTCTCCCCTCAAGTCTTTAATGGAGGGTTGCTGGGCTGACACCCAGGTTTCAGCCCAGTGAAACTGTTTGCGTTTCTAGCCTCTGGAACTGTGAGTGTTTTAAGCTACCCAGGTTGTGTTACTTTGTTAGAGCAGCCATAATAAGCTAATAGCATGTCCAATTCAGTATATCTTTACAGCACTCTTAGGGGTAGTAGGTACCATTATCATTTCCACATAAAGGATAAGAAAATTGAGATGCTTGGAGGCCAGGAATTAACCCAATCCGGGGCTAGAATTCAAAATCAGGTCTAACCTACAGCAGTGCTTTTTTCTTTTCATACAGCAGAGCTTTTAATCACCATGTTAAATTAAGAATTAAAAATGAGATACTACAATTTCTGTTTCTGGAGGAACTGGGACTGGTCTAACCATCCCACTATAAACAATAAGAAAATTTGACAAAACATATGAAATTGGAGTTTCCAGGCACTGAACAACAGGCAGCACAGGAATGTGATCCATAAGAGAAGAGAAAACAAATGAGGTAAGTCCTATAATTGCCTGCATTTCTGCCTGGAGACATTTTCCAGCCTGAGGTGCAGGCAAGGAGAATCCCAAACAGACCACAGTAGTCTCACTGAGTCAAGGAGCTGGAGGTAAATTTGGGGAGGAGAACTGGCTGCAATTTGTAGGACAGGGTACCAGATAGGAAGGAGCTAAATGGAGAAAGAGTTTCAGAAGTCTGTAAGAGGAACTGTCCCCTTGACTCTATGGTTAGATACTAAGACACACATGCATAGGGCGAAACACTGTAAGTCTGGCAAAGAATGATCCCAAGACCATCACAAATTAAGTTATTCCCAGAGTTCACACAGAGCTGGAAAAGATCTAAGTTCCAACTGAAGCCAGAGAAATACATGGTTTTTTTACACTTGGAAACAAAGAAGGAAAGGGGACAAAAAAAATGCTTATGTTAAAAGAGAAAGAAGAAAAAAAATTAAAAAGATGGCTAGATAGAGGAATGGACAGGTATGTGATAAAATAAGCAGAGTAAAATGTTAATGTAAAATCTAGACAACAGATATCCATGCGTTCACTGTAAAATTAAAGGACTGGTAGGGCAGTATTACAAAAAACTTTATGCCCATAAATTTCACATGAAATGGACAAAGTCCTTGAGAGACACTTTACTGGCTTAAAAGCATATCCAACATCCTTCAACTCCTCCCT
This sequence comes from Neotragus pygmaeus, assembly GCA_006410875.1. Classification (NCBI taxonomy): domain Eukaryota; kingdom Metazoa; phylum Chordata; class Mammalia; order Artiodactyla; family Bovidae; genus Neotragus; species Neotragus pygmaeus. Next base: position 1,168,167 of record SJYV01054497.1, on the reverse strand, counting down.
CAAAGGTAGAGTTTAATTCCCCTCCTTTTGACTGTGAGCTTGACTTTGTATTGCTTTAACTAAAATATGGTGGAACTGATGATGTTTGATTTCTGAGACTATGTCACAAAGACATTGTGGTTTCCTCTTTGTTCTCTTTCTTGGATTGGTCACTTGGCAGGAAACTATGTCTTTAGGACATTCAAGCAACACTTTGAAGACACCCATGTGGTTGAAAATTGAGACCGTTCTGCCAATAGTCAGCAAAAAGTTGAGCTTCCTAAAAACAATCAGTGAGAAACTGAGGACTCCTGCCAAAAACCATGTAAGCCAGCCACCTTGCAAGCAGATCCTTCAGCTCTAGTCAAGCTTTCATATGACTAGAGCTGGAGGTGACATCCTGACCTGAGATCCTGAGCCAGAATAATCCAGTTAAGTGTCTCCTGAGCCAAAGAAACTGTGAGATAACTAATGCCGAGTTGTAACCTGTCAAATTCTGAGGTAATTTACTATGCAGCAAAAGATAACAAATACTGTCACACACTGCCAAAGCTTACTCAAGAAATACTATACAACCTGAATCTATAAACAATTAAGGAAATTGAATGAGCAGTTAAACAAAGAGAACTCCAGGTCTAGATGTCTTCACTCTTCAACTTTATCAAACATTTAAGAAAAAAAAGAAAATATCAGCTGTTATAAATTACTCCTTTCAAAGTCATCTTTTCCCCTCCTCCAGGTGCTTTATGCTTTTTCCATCATAGATTATTGGTAGTTTTAAAAGGATGTGATTTCATGTGGTTTTCTTTTTATTTTCCTGTTTGGGATTCATAAGAACTCTTGAACATGTGGTTTGATGTCTTTCATCAGCTTTATAAGGTTCTAAGTCATTATCTTTAAATATATTGCTTGTTTCATTTTCTCCTTTCTTTCTGAGACACCAATTTCCTATGTTAGATCTCTCTATATCTTCTACCTCTCAATTTCTCTTCTGCATTTTCATTGTTTTTTCTCTGCTGTATTTTCTTCGTGTATTTTCTTCTAACTTGTGTTTATTCACTAGTTCTCTCTTGAGCTATGCCTGTTCTATTATCAAATCCATCCATCAAGATTCTAATTTTAATCATGGTAATTTTAGTTCTAGTATTTCCAAATTGTGTAATTTTCAGCTCTGCCAAAATTCTCATAAGTTTATTTTGTGTCTGAAAACTCCAATTCCTGAAGCTCATGAAGACATGTTTAAGTAAAAGCTTCTGCTGGTGTTCATTTTTATCTATTGGTGTGGCTACTTTTTACCATGTGTCCTACAATATACTTACAGAACTGTTTAGATTTTGCAACCTACTGCATTAATTTGGCATTGCTACAAACAGTATTACCACAAACTTAGCATATTCAAACAATATACATTTTCTCATATATTCTATAATGACCAGGATAAACACAAAGGTGTGGTCACTCACCTAGGGAGTGAGACATCCTAGAGTGTGAATTTAAATGGGTCTTACTACAAACAAAGCTAGCAGAGGTGATGGAATTCTAGTTAAGCTATTTCAAATCCTCAAAGATGATGCTGTTAAAGTGCTGCACTCAACATGTCAACAAATTTGGAAAACTCAGCAGTGGCCACAGGACTGGAAAAGGTCAGTTTTCATTCCAATTCCAAAGAAGGGCAGTGCCAAAGAAGGGCAGTGCCAAAGAATGTTCAAACTACTGGACAACTGCACTCACTTCACATGATGGCAAGGTTACGCTGAAAATCCTTCAAGCTGGGTTTTAGCAGTATGTGAACTGAAAAATTCCAGATGTACAAGCTGGGTTTAGAAGAGGCAAAGGTACCAGAGGCCAAATTGCCAACATCTGTTGGATCATAGAGAAAGCAAGGGAATTCCAGATAAACATCTACTTCTGTTTCATTGATTACACTAGACTACACTAAAGCCTTTGACTGTGTGGACCACAACAAACTGTGGGAAATTATCAGAGATGGGAATTCCAAATCACCTTCCATCTCCTGAGAAACCTGTATGTGGGTCAAGCAACAGTTAGAACATTACATGGAACAACCTGACAATTTGATTGGTTCAAAATTGGGAAAGAAGTACAAGGCTGTATATTGTCACCCTGCTTATTGAACTCATATGCAGAGTACATCATGCAAAATACCAGGCTGGATAAATCACAAGCTGGAATCAAAATTGCCAGGAGAAATATCAACAACCTCAGATATGCAGATACCACTCTAATGGCAGAAAGTGAACAGGAACTAGAGAGCATCTTGATGATGGTGAAAGAAGTGTGAAAAAGCTGGCTTAAACATTCAAAAAACTAAGATCATGGCACCTAATCTCATCACTTCACAGCAAACAGAAGGGGAAAAAGAAGCAGTGACACATTTAACTCCAAAGTCATTGCAGATGGTGAATGCAGCCACAAAATTAACAGATGCCTGCTCCTTGAAAGGAAGGCTATGACAAACTTAGACCATCTATTAAAAAGCAAAGATATCACTTTACCAACAAAGGTCCATATAGTCAAAGCTATGATGTTTCCAGTAGTCATGTACAGATTTGAGAGTTGAACAATAAATAATACTTAGCGGTGAAGAATTGATGCCTTTGAACTGTGGTGTCAAGAGAAGACTCTTGAGAGTCCTTTGGACTGCAAGGAGATCAAACCAGTCAATTCTAAAGGATATTAACCCTGAATATTCATTGGAAGGACTGATGCTGAATTTGAAGCTCCAATACTTTGGCCACCTGATGCGAAGAGCTAACTCATTGGAAAAGACCCTGATACTGGGAAAAATCGAAGGCAGGAGATGGGGACAACAGAGGATAAGATGGTTGGATGGCATCACCAACTCAACAGACACAAGCCTAAGCAAATTCTGGGAGATAGTGGACAAGGAAGTCTTGCATGCTGCAGTTCATGGGGTCACAAAGAGTTGGACAGAACTTAGTGACTGAACAATATTCTGTAGATCAGGAGTCCAAGCATAGCTCAAAAGGGCCTGTTTTCAGGGTCTTACAAGGCTAAGTCAAGCTGTTAGCCTGAGCTGTGATCTCAGCTGAGGTTCTGCTATCCAAACTCACCTGGTTGCAGTACTCAGTTCTCTGCAGACTTTTGGACCCAGGACCTACTTCTTGTTATTAGCTAGAGGCCACCCCCAGTTGTTTGCCACGTGGCCCTCTCGGAAGGCCAGTTCACAACATGGCAGCTTGCTTCTTCAAAATCACCAAGGGAAAGTTTCTTAAGATCAGCATAAGAATCTGATATAATATAAACATAGACACATTAATAATATATCCCATCATCTTTGTGGCAATGCATTAATTAGGTGACAGACCTTCTCCATACACACAGAGCCAAGGCCAGCTTATAGAGATTATGAGGGGTTACCTGATAGACTGCTTACCACACTCGGGATAGTAACTTCCTCATACAGTTCAGATTTGCTTTAGCCAAGCATCTGGGAACTCTAAAAACTAGGTAACTTCAGTCCAATTTCAGGGATTGAGAGTATTCAGAAGTGAGCTGCCTACCCTTTGAAGCCCTGCTTACTTCTGTTAAGTAAGAAGCAAGCAGGTCTCTGTTACACATCATGGGCAGCCTTTGGGATCATTATTCAAAAAGCAAGGGTTTATGAGTGCAGGCCTCAGACTTCAATACCTCTTCCCCCAGGTCCCATTAAGATTGTCAAGATAGCCACTCAGTATCTCATATGCCATTCAGAGAATGCCCAGCCCTTTCAGGTAAAAGCAACTCACTACCTAAGTTTTTGGGGTTCCTTAGTAATTGTTTATCATCAGCTCTCTCATGTCTTTAAGCAGATATTTTAAAAATTTGTTCAGCTTTCCAGATGCAATCTGTAGAAGATCTGGTCCAAATTACTTGATCTACAACAACTATAGAAGAAAGTCTTTTTTTTAAACATCTATAATTTATCATTTGTTACTGGCTTCAACTTGTAGAGAAATCCCAATTTATAACAGTATTTCAACATAATCTAACCTATTAATTTAAAGCAAGACAAAGTTTACTTTTTCAACTTGGAAAAAAATAAAGAGTACTGATTTTTTCCCATAAAAGTTCATTGAACATTTTTATTTCTGGAGCTTTCCATATGGAAAAGAAAATCCTATTATATAACGAATATTTATGCCTATAACATGTGAACCTAGAAATTAACATGGTACTACAAAACTTTCCAGGTCAGTTGACATTTTGCTAATATCCCTATATGAAACAGTTTCTTAAATACTGAATATTCCTACAAATTATGTATTACATCACTCAATATGTAACTGCCAAACAGTAATAACATACTGATTACATCAGCATTCTGGAGTTATAGTCTGTGATGATGATATAAATTTAAAATATCTGGCCTTTCAAAGATTTAGAAAGTATCATTTGAACTTATAATGTTCAGCAACAGTTTTAGCATGAGTGATTTTGTTTCAGAGGGCTTATCCTTTACATAAACTGTTTGTTCTCCATTTTGGTAATCATTTTATTTGAAGTAATTTTCTTTTTATAAAAGGCATTGTTCAAAGTTTTCTGAGAAATGGGATTTGCAGATATCTCCTACACCCAAAGCATATTACTTATCATTTATTGTGTGAATTTCCCTTGTTCATTTGTATTCCAAATATATGAAGTTCAAGTAAAAAAAAAAATAAAATATTTGAAGAACATTAATTTGTATTTCATTCCAAAAGGAAATTGTGAAATTGATCTTGGGCAAGATACAGAATTATCTTTAAAATTAATTGATTTGGAACTAGTGAATTCTTATGTGAATTAAGAACTAGGTTATATTTTTAAAATCTGTAACTGCTAAGATATGCTTTGGAAATAAATACCTAAGCGAAACTCAGACTATTCTCTCTGGGAATAAATTATAAAATACAATCTATCTATTAACCATCTTTGGTAGAAACCACTAGTTGCACTTACCTCAATTTTNTTTAAAATCTGTAACTGCTAAGATATGCTTTGGAAATAAATACCTAAGCGAAACTCAGACTATTCTCTCTGGGAATAAATTATAAAATACAATCTATCTATTAACCATCTTTGGTAGAAACCACTAGTTGCACTTACCTCAATTTTGTACTCCATTTCCCCCCAATTTTTCCTAGGGATATGACCATCTGGAATAAAAGCTATTTTTCATCCTTCCTTGTAGTTAGGTATTGTTAAGTTTTGGCCAATGAAATTTAAATGAGGTTGCAACCTTCTCTCTCACTATCCTCCTTGCTGGCCAGAATGTTGATGTGACAGATGGAGTCTGAACAACAATCTTGGATTATGAGTTAGAAGCCAAGTGCTGAGGTTGGTAGAGCAAACAGACTTTGAGATACTAAATTCTGAAATTCTTTTAAGTGAGAGGAAAAACTTTTTGTCTTTTTTTAAAGCCTTATTTGGAGTTTTATGCTGCTGTATCTAATCTTAACTGATACACATTTCAATTGTTGGCATATTATTCCTTTATTAGAAATTGTAAATAAGAAATTATTTCAACACCTGAGGACCAAGATACAACAGAAGATTCCATAGGCTCAAGATTTTGACACATCCTATAAAGAGTTTTCTGTAAAGCATATCCCTTCCGTGGCATAGCAATATCGTTCTTCTTTAAAAAAGTTACTGGACAGACGTCATTTCCTCCATCACCTATATAAACAATTCGTGTATAATTCACTCCTTGTTGTAACTGCTCACCTACAAATTCTACCAAAACTACATTTTTGCAAAGATTTTGGGGGCACCGAGTGCAAGAATGAGTGTGATGTTTTTCCACAGTGAGATGACCATTGCTATCAAATGCTGCTGGATTTGTAAACACTTTATCAAACACATCATGAAAATTTGTAGCTTCTAAAACCCAATCTATGAAGACTGAATTTGAATCTGAAATAATAATGCAGTCAAATTTATTCTTGTTCTTTTTTATGAAGTTTAAAAGTTCCACCATCCCTGGAGTGAAAGGCATTGATATCATTGCTCTCTTCATTTCATCTTCTCTTACACCTTCATCTCCCAAATACTTAAAGACTCTGCCCATAAATTCTGTCCAAAATCCCTTTTTGTAAGAATCTTGCAGTTCAATAGGAAGCTTTTTCTCTGGAGCACACTGTACAATCCAGGTGTCACTATTATCATCTATGATTGTATTGTCAAAGTCAAAAACCAACAAAATTTTCATGGTTCCAGAAACAGATCTGGGTCACCCTGGAAAAGAAGAAATATTATTTCTTAAACATATGTTGACTTCCCTGGTGGTCCAGTGGCTAAGACTCTATGCTCCCAATGCAGAGGGCCCGGGTTCAATTCCTGGACAAGGAATTAGACCCCACACGATGCAATTAAGATAGAAGATCCTGTGTGCCGCAACTAAGACCCAATGCAGCCAAATGAGTATGTATTTTGGGCTTCCCTTGTGGCTCAGAGGTTAAAGTATCTGCCTGCAATGCAGGAGACCTGGGTTCAATCNCCCTAATGACTAATGCTGTTGAGCATCTTTCCATGTGTTCCTTCTCTGGGTGGAAGATCTGTTCAAATCCATTCAAGTGACATGATCAGAGGTATGCATTAGGAAGATTATCCTGGCAGCAGAGCACCGTCTTGTTACTCAAGTGTCGAATAAGGACCAGCAGCACCTGCATCTCCTGGGAGCTTATTAGACATGCAGAACCTTGGCCTCATCCCAGCAGGATCTCCAGGTGGTTTGTGTGCTTGTTAAACCCTGGGAAAACATTGGGAGGAGAAAAAGAATGGAGAGGCTAATTTAGGAAAGCGTTGCGATACAGAGGACTCAGGAGGCTGAGCAGTCAGAAGGCTGCAGAGACAACAGTCTACGCCTCTCCTGCTGACCTCGTCTAGAAACCTGGCTCAGGGCTTCAGTTCTTATCTGTTTCCTTACCTGGGTTCCCCTGCTGGATGAAGGCCCATGAGGTAGCAAAGAGAGTTTTCAGAGGAAACCATTCCCTGGACCAGCAGACACATCCATTCAGACCTCCAGTCGTGGCCTGGGGGGCCTAAGTGTAGGGAAGAGGCCTGCTGGGTCAGTACGGCAGACAGGATAGGAGTCAGTTTAATCAGTTTCTCCAGCCAGCACTGACAGGGCTTCTCCTTTATGTGGGCACATAGGTAAAGCTCAGCCCTCAGATGAAAGCTCATGGTCTAGGTGAGGAGCCAGAAAGATACCGCTGCATTCAGTATAAGTGTCATAGCAGAGACATATATGAAGTACTATACAAGCCCAGGGAGGGGAGAGACTAATTGGGGTAGAGGATATAGAGAAGGGCAGGAGGATTCAGAAAGGAGTTAACAGTTGACTTGGGATTTAGAATTTTATTATTAATAGCTAACATTTACGACCCACTGGCTATGTGCCAGAGCCTGTATTTTGTAAGATTATTGTATTTAACCCTCATAAGAACCTTATGAGGAGGGACTGCTATTAGCCCTATTTTATGAATAAAGTAACCATGGGCATAGGAGATTCAGGAACTTGCCCAGGTCTCACAGCTTGATTCCTACTCTGGCTGACTCTGAAGTTTGCATCCTTAACTGACCATGCACCCAGGGAGAAGCGATGTCGAAACTAGTCCCTGTCCCAGTGACTCCCAGCCCCTACCCAGTCCCAGCTCTGCCAGAGGGACCAAAAACACTGAGCAGATGTCTAGACCAAGCCTAGCTACCCTCAGAGGTCGAGGGCACAGATGGCAGGCACCTGGCTTTCTCATCTGCTGCTGAGTTGTGCTTGGTCGGACTTGCATGGTCATCTTCAGCTCTGGCCGCTGCCTTTCTCAGCAGGCAGAACTGGAGAGTATCAAAAGCCTGGCTCTGCTTAGATCTCACATAACTGTGGATTTCTCCTCTATCTAAGGAGATAAAGCCAAAGGCAGGCTTTTGCTCTTTCTCAGCCTCCCCTGACAGCATTGAGGCCTGTGCATTGTAAAGATTTCCCCAAAGGGGCTCTGTTATGGTTTTAAGAAGTAAACCTTGAGGTGCAGGGTAGACACAAGCCTCAGTTTATCTTTGTGAAAGCCTCATGCCCTCTTGACCTCAGTTAGACCTAGCAAGCTCCTTGGGTCCAAGGACACATATCCCTTTACGTTCCTCTCCCAGTGCCGTCATGCCATGCTGGCCCAATACAGGCTCTCAAGGAGAGTTGGTTGTGCTGACAACCTAGGAGGCTGGAGCTCAGAGAGACTATGGCTAATGGGGGTGAGGGAGTGCAGACACTGGAGCCAGGCTGAATCCTATCTCTGCCACCTAATGGCTGTGTGACATTAGGGAAGTTACTTAACCTCTCTGAGCCTTAGTTTTTCCCTCTGTAAGATGGAGATAATAGTCCATTCCACCTAGAGATGTTGTGAGGTATAAATGAGTTGTTACAACAAAGTGCTGAGTATCAAGCCTGTAGTAAACACAGTATAATTAGCATCATAATGGACGAAAGCAGTCTGTGAAATTCTACCTGGGTTGAAATCTCAGCTTCATTTCCTTCTAGCAATAACTTCAAGCAAAGTAGTGAGCCTGAGTTTCAGCTTCCACATCTGGAAAATAGGAACAATAAAATCCTCATCAGCGGATGAGTGAAGAAAAAGAAAATGTTAGTTGTTCAGCTGTGTCGAGTTCTTTACAACCCCATGGACTGTAGCCCGCCAGTTTCCTCTGTCCATCATATTCTCCAGGCAACAATACTAGAATGGGTTACCATCCATTTCCTTCTCCAAGGGGTCTTCCCTACCCGGGATCGAACTCGGGTCTCCTGCATTGCAGGCAATATAGCCTCAACTGAAGTACTAAGCCTGAGTTTCAGCTTCCACATCTGAAAAAAGGGACGATAACACCTTCATCAGAGGATGAGGGGACAGATTAAAAGAAGTGACATAGGCAAAGGGATGGTGCAGTGTCTGCCCAGAATAAAGTGGCTATAATCATTTGGTTCTTTGATACACTTGCCCACCTGATCTAAGGGTGAGGGAGATGTGACTGCTGTCTGGTCAACCTAGTAGGGTGCNACATTGCAGGCAGATTCTTTACCATCTGAGCCACCAGGGAAGCCCAACCTAGCTATAGTTATCTATTTAACAACTCTTAATCTGCTAAAAAACAAAGGACGAATATAAACAAGTTAAAATGACCAAGCACTATAAGACCCACAATTTAAGCAGTTTTTCCTAAGAAACAAAGTTTATATCTGAGTATGTTAAATGAATGGAAAACAGAATATCTAAAAAGGATACTCATGATATTAGTGTCTTCCTGAGGAAGTGATTCTTTGAGTACTCAGAATTAAACTATAGAGCAATTCGACGAGAGAAGAAACTAAACAATTATTCCCTTAAAGTTTAATTCAGAAAAGTAAAATAAGACAGGAGAAATGTAGGCCAATCATTCTTACTGTCTTTAAATTATCGATCACAAACTTATTAGTTTAAAATATTTACAATAATCTTCATACTAAATAATATGTACAATACAGACTGTGAACTAACCAAAATTCTAACCACATTTAACATAATGTGAAATCTTGTAAACCTTAAATGACTTTTCTAAAAAGGTTTTTAGCTTGAAATCATTGCCAATGTTAATCAAACGGTTGCTTGATGCTGTACCTGAAATTCTCAAATTACTTGAACTGAAAGTGGATTAAATTCTCCCAGACTAGAAATAACATGTGTTAACAAAACCACATTTATTTATATTTCCTCTAGATAGTTTAACTCTGGAGTGCCAAATAATCTGGATATACATGAGCAATCACATTGCTTTTGATTTGACAATTACTCAAGTCTCTGTTTTCATTAAAAGATAATAAAGGTCATTAGCTGTAAATTTCAAGAGAAAAGGAAATAATAAACTGGTCATAGATGGTGTGAATGAATATCATCATGTAAAAAAAGGTAATTATACAGAATTCCCAGGAAAAGCTTCAATTAATGTCTGTAAACTAAAAACAAAATTTTTTTTAAGAGTAACATATTTTTTGAGATATCTGGACTAAGACATTGGATTAAAAACCTCCAATCTCACCATCTCATTTAACTGTCAGAAGCTCATTTAGTAGGAATTATTATTATCTTCATCTTAAAGATATGTAAGGGCTTCCCTGGTGGCTCAAAGACAGTAAAGAATCAGCCTGCAATGCGGGAGACCTGGGTTTGATTCCTGGCTTGGGAAGAACCCCTGGAGGAGGGCATGGCAACCCACTCCAGTATTCTTGCCTCGAGAATCCCCATGGACAGAAGAGCCTGGGGGGCTACAGTCTATGAGGTCACAAAGAGTCTGACGTGACTGAGCTTCTAAGCACACCTAAAGATACTTAAACAGGAGCTCAAGTATTAAGTTGGTTAGGTATTAGTTAAATGGCAGAGCTAGAATTTGGATTCAAGTCTGCCTGATTCCAAAGTTCATGCTTTAGTAACACATTCTAGTGCCTAAGAAATAGAATAAAGACTATTAATCAGTTTAAAAATAAAATACTAAGTAAGCCAATTTGATGAAAAGATGTTAAATATAAAAACACTGATTAATTTCAATGTACACACTAACCATGATATTGTATCTGTGATCTACTTTACAACTTTTATGAGGTTTTAGTAAGAAGTTCCAAAATGAAAAAAGAAGAGATCAATTAAAAATAGAAAACATGATATTTATCTATATGTGAGTGAAGTGAAGTTGCTCAATTGTGTCTGACTCTTTGCAACCCCATGTGCTGTAGCCTGCCAGGCTCTTCAGTCCAAGGGATTTTCCAAGCAAGAATACTGGAGTGGTTTGCCATTTCCTTCTCCAGGGGATCTTTGCAACTCAAGGATCAAACCCTGGTCTCCCACACTGTAGGTACATTCTTTAACATCTGACCCACACATGATCATATCTCTATGTATTCTCTGGTTTATAATGATACATATCCATTAGTTGAAACTGAGGCTAGAGCTTATGACTCCATATACAAGTAAGCATTTTTGGTCTCTCAATTTAGAATATCTGGAAAAAAAAAAAAAAAGAAAATAACTAACCTAGAGGTTGTATTTCGTATTGTACGCATTTAGATGGCATAAAATATTCTGATAGTCTGGATCCTTGAATCTCTAAAGGTCTATCCAGGGGTCTCTGGCTTTCAGAGATTTAAGTGCAGAATTCACTTTCCCTAGAAACAATATAATAAATAACAATAAAGCAGAGTTGACAATCCCATTAGAATTTCACCTAAGCACATTTTAAATTAAAATGCTTTTTAGGCATTCTGAATTTACACATAATTTAAAAAAATTTTGCAAATGTAACTCACCGTGGGTTGAAAAGTGTTTCAAGCCTAGACTTAATCAGCCACAAGTTACTAAAATCCCTGCAATATTAACCTCCAAGTAAGATGCATCATAAACTTGAAGTTAACAAAGTTCCAACTGTGTTAACTCAGTTTCACTGCTATTAATTTTTATCAACTGTACTTTTCCTAATTTCAGATCTTTTTCTATCAGTTTTTTTCCCCACCACTCAACATAAACCTTAAAAAAAAAAAAACTTACCCAATTTAGTATTTCCAAGACAATCTTCCCTCAGCACACAGCTTAGGTTAAATAGTCATGATTATCTTCAGCTTTAAACACCGGCCAGTTGCTAACCAACATTACTCCTACAATATATGCAGGGGAAAAAAGTCTTCTGGTCTGGAGCAAAAGAATGGAGACTTCTTAAAGTATTTAAGACATTTTCAAATCTATGTTTTCTAATATGCTTTCTTTTACATCAGAAAAGTAACTACTAGCAATGGGAGAAATAAAATTTTGTTTAAACAAAAAGTTTAAATTCAAAACAGGGAATGTTATGTGAATATAAGTTTAAATAATGAAAACTAGAAGCTACATACAAGAATAGGAAACTGCTTAAATAAGAATATGCACATGATAGTCACATAACAGAACATTTATTTCAGCAGTAAAAGGTTAAGATGTTCAAATTAAACAAACAAGTCACAAGAGTGTTTACAGTATAATCTTTTTGTTTTTAAAAAAGAAATATCTATGTACAGTGGTAGCCTCAACTGCAGTTTCTACATTTATTTTGTAATAAAGGTGCCCCCCACCCCCCAGAATAATTTAAGCTCTGTTTCAAAGTGCATATGCTACCTTCTTAATTTCACAGCAAAGGGGGAAAAAAAAGGAGTGGAGGTGTAATTTTAGATACACTTGGCTGTAAAGATCCATGGACCAGTCAGAACCAAGTGCTGTTAAGTCAAATCATGATTGAACATTATGTCAAACTGGCAAATTACCGACACCAAATCTTGTAAGATTCAATACTTTTTGTAACCAATTTAGTTAAAATTCCACAGAATTTTTGTTGAGAGGTAATCTCCTTGGGTCTCTAGTGGTTCTGCATACCTTGTAAGCAAGGTACTCACTGCCCTCTGCCCTGGACTGTTGTCTCAAAAATGTTATGTACAGCGAACCGTTTTGAAAGGCATGCATCCTATGGCAACTGGGGCAAAATTATTGATATTCTGGCTACTGCGGTAATTCATCACCTATCTAGGGGGCTGCATCTTTTACAAAATTGTGGCAGGCTAAGTTGTTAGCATACAATTGGAGTAAAACCTCTCTCTTGCCAGTTTAAAAGTATGCTTCCAAAACCCCACCAATGTTATATGTGCAAAACCATATTTCTGTCAACAAGTATTTTTATTAATCCTTTCATACTTACCAGCATTATTAAGATGGATCATCTGACAGAAAACCTGAATAAAAATAGTACAACTATGTGTCAGAACTTTAGTGACTAACAATCGTACCTCCCTTACCAAATTGAGCAACTCCAGTTTGATGCCTAATGTGTATGTGTCCTAGCCAACTAGCTTGTAATCATTTGTACCTCGATTCGTTAGGAAAGGATCTTTTGAAATCAAGTCTCTGTCCATTCTTAACAGCTTTTTGTGTCCTTAGAGGTCTGATTGGTCCTCCAAATACATTCAATTTAGTGTACTGCATTTACCGAGCGATTAAAGATTTCTTAAAGGTCCTAACATGAATATTTCAATCCAAGTTTTAACATTCCGATTAAAAAAACAAAAGCAATTACGCCCTATCTAGCCCGGACCATTAGAAACCAAAGTATTTAAAAACAGATTTTCTGTCAATTAATTCTTGAGTATCCACAGATAAGGGAGCCGGGCTTTGCCCTTCTTACTCCCGCGAGAAGGTCCGGGGGCCACACACGCCAAGCCCAGGCCTCGTTCTCCCACACACCTGCCCGGTATACCCCGAAAATAGGGGCTGGAACCTAGTTTGGTGTGGTTTCCCGCGGGGCAGGATGACGAGGGGAGCGCCAGGCCGAGCGCGGCCGGGTCCCCCGGACTCTTCACTGACCCAGGCCAGGGATCCGCGGCCATGCTACACTCCGCGCCGCTCCCGCGTACTCTGTCCTCCAGCCTCGTCCGGGTGCCGGAAAAAGAGGGCCGCTGGACTCGCACACCCGGCCTCGACGTTCCGCGCAGGCGCACTCTCCCTTCTCCAGCCCCATAGCCTACAGCTGCGCATTCTTCGTTCCTCGGCGACGATTACCGTCACTTCCTGTGGCGTTGCTAAGCAACTGCATGATTTCGCGAAAACTCTGCCGCCTGGAGGCCGCGGAGCTTTCGCTTCAAAACGCCGCGGGCACCTTAGAGATGCTGGTGCGATTCGGAAGGCGCAGTGGACAAGCAAAGGAAAGCCCGGGTGAGCTGAACTGGCCCATCCCGGCACGGGGATTGTTTCTGGTTCCCAAGCACGGCGGGAGAGGCGAGGGTACATTACCTTCTGAAACGGGCTCCACCATATAAAAACAGCGCTGTGGGCATCGTCGGCCTCCGTGTGAATTAGACAGTTTTGACCATGGATGGGTGGGTAGGTGGGAAGTTTACAGAAATAAAGGTAGAGAAAAGAAGTCAGAAACTTAACAGTTGCCTAGCTGGCCTGGGTCTCAAGCTACGCAGTTGCAGCTCCAAAAGTCTGGTGTTTGCTGAATTCTCTCGCACTTAAGCTTTGTTATTCGTTGAATGACTTGGAATGTATTTTGGAAATATAAGTGGCCTCATTAGAGTCTTAGCTCTACTGTGAACCTACTGAATGCTCTTAGGAAAGTGTCTGAAGGAAAGTCTCATTTTCTTCAAATCTAGAATGAAGGTAATGTTTTACCCTACGGCATATACTCTTGATATATCAGAGTGTAAAAATAATGCTGTTTAAGATGCATTAACTCACATGACCTTTTATAAAAGTTTGATTTTGTAATAGAAGTAGCTTAGAACACTTAAAGAACTCTATTAATTTCAGTGATTTTGGTTTCTTAAGTCTGTAAATTCCCAATTAATGTTCTCATGGTGACATTAGAACCTTGGGAACTTAGATTATCTTCATGTCATTGCTTCCGTAGCAGTCGAGTCCCTCGTGCCAAGTGAGAGCCAGCCATTCTCCCACCCAGTGGGCACTAGTGCATATTTATGCTGTGGAAAACTTAAGAAGTACCAGCAGAGGATCATGACATTCTCACATATCCACTTTCTTGTATATGAAGTACTGCCCTGGGAGTTCCCTGGTGGTGCAGTGGTCAGGACTGGATGCTTTCACTGCCTGGGCTCTTTGCAATCCCTGGTAGAGGAACTAAGATCCCACAAACCTGAGGAAGCAAAAAGGAAGAAAAAAGTGCCATGCGAAAATATTTACCTGATAGATTTAACTCTGGCAGTTGGTCCAGAAGTTTGCAGCTGAGCCTCACTGATAAATTATATCTTCATTTGATACTGAGATTCCAAGAAGTTAAATAACTTGGCAAGTTTACATAGTAAGGAATTGACTGAGCAAGGACTCAAATTTATGTCTTCTGATTTTTAAATCTTGTATCAGTTCAGTTCGGTTCATTTGCTCAGTCGTGTCAGACTCTTTGCAACCCCGTGAATCGCAGCACTCCAGGCCTCCCTGTCCATCACCAACTCCCGGAGTTCACTCAGACTCACGTCCATCGAGTCCGTGATGCCATCCGGCCATCTCACCCTCTGTCATCCCCTTCTCCTCCTACTCCCAATCCCTCCCAGCATCAGAGTCTTTTCCAATGAGTCAACTCTTCGCATGAGGTGGCCAAAGTACTGGAGTTTCAGCTTTAGCATCATTCCTTCCAAAGAACACCCAGGGCTGATCTCCTTCAGAATGGACTGGTTGGATCTCCTTGCAGTCCAAGGGACTCTCAGGAGTCTTCTCCAACACCACAGTTCAAAAGCATCAATTCTTCAGCACTCAGCTTTCTTGACAGTCCAACTCTCACATCCATACATGACCACTGGGAAAACCATAGCCTTGACTAGACGGCCCTTTGTTAGCAAAGTAATGTGTCTGCTTTTAAATATGCTATCTAGGTTGGTCATAACTTTTCTTCCAGGGAGTAAGTGTCTTTTCATTTCATGGCTGCAGTCACCACCTGCAGTGATTTTGGAGCCCCAAAATACTTTCCACTTAATCCCAGCTGTTCTTAAGATAACAAGAATAAAATTATTCTTTGAAACAACTTCCAGATAGTATGCCAATGTAGAAATGTCTGTGAAAAATCACTTAAACTTCTCTTGAAAGTTTTTAACTCATTTTAAAAAATTTATTAGAAATGAAGAACTGTGAAGAAGATCAAGTTCTCTATCCACCTCTTCTGCCTAGCAAAGTAGATCTCCGGCAGGTCACCATAATTCCACACAATGAGTGGGAAAGGATTCGAGATAGCCTAGACAGTTTGACCAGAGAAGCAGCATGCCTTCGTGCAGAAAGAAAAGCAAAGAAAGAAATGCATCTACGATCCCAAGAAGTGGTAAAACACTGGACTAATACATATGCAGTAAGTATTAACCACCTGAGAGTACACGTGCACTGAAGACTTACTCCTCTTAGTACTCTTTTATAAATATTCTTAAGATGTAAAATAGCATTACAGTGCATTGAAACAATTTTCAACAGCTTTATTTAGGTATAAGTGGCATATAGTATACTGGATTTATTTAAAGTGTACAATTTAAGATTGGACGTGCTTATTTACCCCTGAAACCATTATTATAATCAAGAGAATGAACATATAATTGCCCCCCAGAAAGTTTTCTTGTACCCCATTTTACTTCCTCTCATTCCTCCCCATGCTTCCTCCAGTATCTCCAGGCAACCACTGATCTGCTGTCTATTATAAATCTCACTCAGACAATTATTTGGAAATTCTTTCATGTTTTGTGTAATTATTAATTCATTGTATTGCCAAGCGGTATTCCATTGTATAGCTATAACAGTTTGTTATTATGCTCAGTTGTTGATGGATGGACATCAAGGAGATATTGACATTTGAGCTGCAACAGAAAATAAAGACAGTTTTATGAATTTTACTTCTTTTCCAATCTGGGTGCCTTTTCGTTCTTTCTTTCTCTTTCTTTTCTTTTTGCCTTATTGTACAGGAATGGATGTTTGATTTTTAAAGTGCTTTTTTTTTCTTTTTGCTTGGTTGACATAATCATGAAGTTTCCAATCTTAATTTTGTTATATGGTGAATTGATCAGTATTCAAACATTGAAGCAAGATTGCATTCCTGGGATAAATGTCTGCTGCTCATATGTTATCTTTTTGATGATTTCAGTTTGTTAAAATGTTAATTTTTGCATATGTGTTCATGAGGGATATTGGTGGTCTTGAAATGATATTGGTTTTCTTGAAATGTCTTTGTCTGGTTTGGATATCAGAGTAATGCTGGTTATTGTTATGATGGAGGATTGTGCAGAAGCGTAGGTCTTGAAACTGAGGAACCAAGGAGCTTCTTTAGGTATCCAGGCGTCTTCTTTTCATCTGCCTCTGATTTGTCTGTCATTCCATCTTTTTCTAGAATGATATATGTCTTTGCTGTACCCTTCTCTGTGCATCTGTAAGATTCTCTACCTAAGAGGTACAGTAACCTGCACTTTAGTGCCATGTACATGAGTGGGAATCTACTTCAAAGTGGGGAGGTGTCCTCTGACTCCTTTTATTATCTCACCTCGGGAGAAATGCTGGGAAAAGATATTCTCATCCCCCTACAGCACTTGCCTGGATCATTGAGGAACTGAGAGGCAGGATTTTTTCCTGTTTTAAAATTTTTAAACTCTATGCAAGCATAATGTCTGCTTAGAGAGTTCTCACTTTTCCCTACCTGCCCCCCCCCAACTTTGCATATTTCCTCACTGTGTCGCAAGGTACATTATCTATCTTTGGGAGGGGACACAGAAAGGTTGTCTTTCCTTGCTTTAGGAACAGTGTTCATAATTTATGAATTCTCTTTTTTCTAAAAGACGGAAGAGTTACATCATGACTGATATCATATGTGTAATGTAATATGTGACATTCTGAAAAAGGCAAAACCTACAGGAAAAGAAAACAGATCAGTGATTGCCCGGGGGGTACAGGTGGGGGGAATAGTTGACTAACAGGACATGAGGGAATTTTAGGGGAGGATGGAACTGTTCTATAAGTGACTATGCATTTGTAAAAACTGTATGCTAAAAGAGCGTATATAACATATACTGTAAAATATTTGATTTTAGAAAGCCCTTGGTCCATAAATAGATGCAGCCCCCTAGATAGGTGTGAAATATACTCCCTGTTGTTATTTTTTTCCAGAAGTACCACACTACACCTAATACTTTACACTTTCATGGGTGTTAAAGAAGAAAAAAATGTAGTAAGTGTAGTAGAAACATAATAATGAAAACTGCAGTATAGACACAGGGATTGGCAAAATGATTCATCAGTAAGGAGAGCTTAGAAGCAATCCTGTGTTATACATGGGAGCCTGCCAAGTGCTAGAAATGTCATTGCAAATTAGATGGAAAAAGATGGAAATTCCATAACAGATACTGAAATAATTGGCATATGGAAAAGGTAAAATTATATCCCTATGGTACAGAATATACAAAAATGAATTTCAGCTGGATTTAAGACTTAAATGTGGAAAATGGAACATTTAAAAATAAATCATTGGATAGCTTCAAGGTTTCAGGGCTCAAACGGTAAAGCAACTGCCTACAGTGTGGGAGACCTGGGTTCAGTCCCTGGGTAGGGAAGACCTCCTGGAGAAGGAAATGGTAACCCATTCCAGTACTCTTGCCTGGAAAATCCCATGGATGGAGAAGCCTGGTAGGCTACAGACCATGGGGTCGCAAAGAGTCGGACACGACTGAGCGACTTCACTTNAGAAGGAAATGGTAACCCATTCCAGTACTCTTGCCTGGAAAATCCCATGGATGGAGAAGCCTGGTAGGCTACAGACCATGGGGTCGCAAAGAGTCGGACACGACTGAGCGACTTCACTTCACTTTCAAGATTTTTCTTAAGATGTAGAAAGTATGACCCATAAAGGAGAAAATGACTTCATCGACGTGAGACATTGGCTACCTCCTCAGGGGTGTAGAAGAACATGTGAAATATGCCGCTGTTGATTTTTTAAAGGGCTTCCCTGGTGGCTCAGTGGTAGAGAATCTGCCTGCCAATGCAGGAGACACGGTTCCATCCCTGATCCTGGAGGATCCCACGTACTGTGGAGCAGTCGAGCCTGTGCTCCACGACGATTATTGAGCCCCTTTTCTAGAGCCCGGGAGCCACAGCTACGGAAGCCCGCACGCCCTAGAGGCCGCGCTCCCAGCAATGAGAGGCTCGCGCGCCACAAGAGAGTAGCCCCAGCTCACCGCAAGAAGGGCCCTCGCAGCAGCGAAGACCGAGCACAGCCAGAAATGAATAAATAAAGGGACAAAAAAGAGCAATATTAGTTATTAAATATAGAATGGAATTATGGAAGTAAATGTGGGAAACTAAGGTAAGTGCTTATCTTAGAGATTCCAGGATTGGAGGGAGAGTTCCATAATATACTTTTGTAATATTCTGGATTTTGAACCATGTAAATGTATTACCTAAAAAATTCAATTAAAGATTAGCTCATAAGTATAACCTCATATTTATTAATGGTATGTGCAAATACAGTACTCAGGGAAAGTTCTAATTATAATGTTAAATTTTGTAAGGTTAAATTACAAAATGAAAACAGACTACTGCTTTTATCTTTTTGTAGGGGATGAAAGAACAGAAACTTGAAGCCAAAAAGAAGCGTGATGAAGAAATAGAAGCAGAAAGACAAATTCTTGATATAGAAGAAGCAATATACAAACAAGGAGAAAGGAAAAAGGCCATTGAACTTGCAAAGCAATACCAATTTTACCAGACAGAACGAGTGAAAAACTTTCATGTACTACTTGGGTTTTCTTACATTTTATGTATTTTTAACACATCTGTGTATAACTAGACTTCATTTTCTTAAAATATTGCAATTTTTTTTTGTAGTCAGGACTTCTTCTTAGTAGAGTTATGAAAGAACGGGATGCACAGATTGAATTCCAAAAGAGTAAAATAAAATCAGATAAAAAATGGGAGGAACAAGTGAAACTCAATGTTGAAAACGCTTTTAAAGAAGAACGAGAAAAAGCAGAAAAACAACGCAGAGAAAGAGTGGCTCTTGCTAAAGATCACTTAAAACAGTATGTATATATAAATTACCTTTTTTTGTACCTTTTTCTCATAATGGATATAGCTTTTTTTTCTGATTATAAAAGTAACGTATGCTGATATACTTAGTAAGTAGGAAAAAAATACAAAGAAAGAAGTTAAGAATCACTATTACTCCTTTGGTGGCTTAGTCGCTAAGTCGTGTCTGACTCTGTGACCCCATTTGCTTTAGCCTCCCAGGCTCCTCTGTCCATGGGGTTTTCCAGGCAAGAATACTGGAGTGGGTTGCCATTTCCTTCTCCAAGNCTATTACTCCTTTGGTGGCTTAGTCGCTAAGTCGTGTCTGACTCTGTGACCCCATTTGCTTTAGCCTCCCAGGCTCCTCTGTCCATGGGGTTTTCCAGGCAAGAATACTGGAGTGGGTTGCCATTTCCTTCTCCAAGGGATCATCCCAACCCAGGGATCGAACTTTGGTCTCCTGCATTGCAGGTGGATTACTCCTTTATCCAAAGATAATATATTAGTTACAGTTGTTATAATAATGCCACACAATCTAGTGGCATTCAACAGTAAACATTTATTTCTCATGTGTGTGGGTTATTTGGGCTTGGCTGGGCAGCTTCTCTTCAAACTGTAGGACAGCTGGGTTTGCTTGTTACTGCAGGAAAGGCTCTGATCCTATTCCATGTGGATCTCATTTTGAGGTCCAGGATGAAGGGACAGCAAGCAACAGGGGAAAATTGTTTTTATGGTATTGACAGATGCTCAAGAATGAACCCAAGCTTGCAAGCACATGGCTAAACCCAAAGAAAGTCAAAGGGTAAGGAAATACACTTGGCCTACCATGAGTCTCAAGTCACGTCACCATGCTGACTTCAGTGGGACAGAGCCATAGACTTACGGTGGAAGTGAGGAGTGAGGGAGTCCATCTTTTTGAACAGTTATTTAATTCAACACAATAATTTGTTATTGTCTTGGTATGTAGCCATATAGATTTTTTTCATGTTAGTGGTAGAGAGGGTCTCATTCACTGAAGTATAATTTATATTTAATAAAATCCAGTTTTTTAAAAAGCATATTGCTGGGAATTCCCTGGTGGTCCATTAATTACGACTCTGTACTTTCACTGCCAAGGGACTAGAGTTCAATCCCCGGTTAGGGAACTAAGATCCCATAAGTCATCCTCTATGCCCCCGCAGAGCATACTGCTGTATAATCACCTCCAAATCAAGATGTAGAACACTTGACTGCCCCCCAAAATTCCCTCATGCCCATTTGCATTAAGTTCGGTCCCCCACCCTTGGCCCTTGGTAATCACTGATCCACTGATACAGACTTTTTTCCCTGAGCATGGATACTCACATTCTATAAAACAACACTAGGTCCACACTATTGTTTATGGAATGTTTTCTTCACCCACCAGTAGTCTCTGTGCTCAGTCTTGTCTGACTCTTCGTGGCCCAGTGGACTGTAGCCCACCAGTCTCCTCTGTGGAGTTTTTCAGGCAAGTCTACTGGAGTGTTGCCGTTGCCTACTCTAGGGGCTGTTACCGACCCAGGGATCAAACCTGTGTCTCCTGCATTGGTAGGCCGTTCTTTACCACTAGCACTACCTGGGAAGTCCCTAGTATGTCATGAAATCTTGCCATGTTGGTAAATGGACATCATCAAAGCTGATTTTTTTAAAGTAGCTATTACTTTACATATGGAGAGGAGAATATTTGGGTGTTATTTTACTTACTTTTCTAAATAACTGATACATGCACATAGGAAGAGGCACAAAGGGGATTTAGTGAAAAGTCTCTTCCTTGTCCATCAGCCACTCTGTATGAGACCATTTTCTTCATACTATAGTTTAAATGTATTAATATATTTATGTATCAAAAAATAATACTGTTTATGGACATTTTTACCATTTTTAAAGAAAAAATATATTTTTATACTTAAGTATTACATCATTCATTCATTCATCATTCATTATTTTTAAATGTAATTAAATAAAATAGGATATAAATTAAAAATCACCAGAAATGCTATGATCCAGATTAAGCACTATTAACATATGAGTATATATTCATCTGCTCCTCAAAATTTTCTTTTAAATTTCACAAACTATAAATGAATAATCGGAGAAGGCAATGGCACCCCACCNAAATAGGATATAAATTAAAAATCACCAGAAATGCTATGATCCAGATTAAGCACTATTAACATATGAGTATATATTCATCTGCTCCTCAAAATTTTCTTTTAAATTTCACAAACTATAAATGAATAATCGGAGAAGGCAATGGCACCCCACCCCAGTACTCTTGCCTGGAAAATCCCAAGGACGGAGGAGCCTGGTGGGCTGCAGTCCATGGGGTCGCGAAGAGTCAGACACAACTGAGCGACTTCACTTTCACTTTTGACTTTCATGCACTGGAGAAGGAAATGGCAACCCACTCCACTGTTCTTGCCTGGAGAATCGCAGGGGTGGGGGAGCCTGGTGGGCTGCCATCTATGGGGTCGCACAGAGTTGGACACGACTGAAGCGACAGCAGCATAAATGAATAATATGCCTGTTGTTTCAAATTCAAGCAATATAACAAAATTTGGAGTAAAACTTAGAATTTCTCATTCCCTCTCTATTCAATGTCTTTAATTTTCATTTCACTCTTCAAAAATAGCCATTATTAGGCTTCCCTGGTGCCTCAGTGGTAAAGAATCCACCTGCAAGTGCGAGGAGACACAGGTTTGATCCCTGATCCAGGAAGATCCCACATGCGACAACTATTGAGCCTGTGCTGGAGAGTTAAGGAGCCAGTAGTGAGCCCTTGCACTGCAGCTACTGAAGACTGAGTGCCCTAGAGAACATGTTCTGCAACAAGAGAAGCCACCTCAATGAGAAGCCCACACACTGCAACTAGAGAGTAGCCCCTACTCCCTGCAACTAGAGAAAAGCCCATGCAACAGCACAGACCCAACACAGCCAAAAATAAATAAAAATTAAGTTTCCATTATTAAGAGTTTTATAGCTGTCACCTCAGAATGTTTTATTGTAGTTACTAATATTTATGTTCAGGACAAGTCTCTGTCCATGGGATTTTCCAGGCAAGAATACTGGAGTCGGTTGCCATTTCCTCCTCCAGGAGATCTTCCCAACATAGGGACTGAACCCACACCTCTTATGTCTCCTGCATTAGCAGGCAGATTCTTTACCACTGAGCTACCTGCAATGTGGAAGTATATGTTAATCATTGTTTAATTGATTAAAAGGTGATAATGAGTGTATTTATATATATTAGAAAAGAAATTCAAAAAAGCAAAGTAGCTGTCTGGGGAGTCCTTACAAATAGCTGTGAAAAGAAGAGAAGCAAAAAGCAAAGGAGAAAAGGAAAGATATAAGCATCTGAATGCAGAGTTCCAAAGAATAGCAAGAAGAGATAAGAAAGCCTTCTTCANGGCGCTCAGCTTTCTTCACAGTCCAACTCTCTCATCCATACATGACCACAGGAAAAACCATAGCCTTGACTAGACAGACCTTTTTTGGCAAAGTAATGTCTCTGCATCTGTGTGGTAGATGACTGGAAATACTGAATATCTCTGCTTTAGGAGATGGGTATGAGAGCTGTATAAAAGCTGGAGATGGCTTTATGAGCCATTGATATACAAGTGGCAGCTGGAACTGTGGGTACAGGTGAGCTCACCTAGAGGGAGTAGATAAGAAATGAAGGTGACATAGTTCCTGTGGAAATCCATAGTTAAAGGTCAAATGGAGAACAAAGATAATATGAAGACCAAGGAATAGTTTCCAGAGAATGGAGGAAAAGCAAAGAAACTGCAAAGGGGGTGTGTGTGTGTAAGAGAGAGAGAATTTACTAAGCAGAGAGCAGTCATCAGTGTTAGGTGACTAGAGGGAGAGAGTTTTAAAGTACAACACTCATCAGATGTAGAGGTCATTGCTTACCTTAGTGAGCAATTGGGATGAAATGAGTGAAGATACAGTACATCGTGTTTCTGCCTAGATTATGCTTTTCACT
Source organism: Neotragus pygmaeus (assembly GCA_006410875.1). Lineage (NCBI taxonomy): Eukaryota > Metazoa > Chordata > Mammalia > Artiodactyla > Bovidae > Neotragus > Neotragus pygmaeus. The sequence goes on along the minus strand of SJYV01054497.1, from coordinate 1,144,620 downwards.
TGTGCAAAACCCTCTGGTGGCTTCACACCACACTTAAGAGTGTTGATTATGGCCCATAAGGCTCTGTACGCATCCTAATTCCCAATGACCCTAACTCTCTCTCCCAAACCTCATCTCTTACTGTTCTCTTTCTTTCCCTCTTCATCACTTACACTGAGTTTCTCCTGTACCCTCTTTGGGAAATTCTCACCTCCCTTGACTCTCAGATCTTTATTCAAATATTGCCTTCTCATTCAGGACATCCCTGTGTTATTTAAAATTATAACCCCACACCCCACATTGCTTATCACTTTTAACTGCTTTTTTTTTCCATTGATGATCCAATACTATTTTAATTATTTAGTTTGCTGTGTCTCTACCCCAACTATTGTGAAAGCTCCACAAAGGAAGAGATTTTTAATGTTTTTGTTTAATTCTATGTCCCAATAGCTGCAATAGTCCCTGGCACATAGTAGATAATCAATAAGAGTGTTTAGAAAAACACTTGTTTTTGAAAGCCTAGGTGGAATGTGACTTTTTCCATGAAGGCTTCCTTTTTTCATTTGCCCACGTCGCTTTCTAGGTTTATTGTGGCATTTATCACCGTCTGCCTGCATAGTTGTTTACATGACTGCCTTTTCTGCACTTTATTGTTGCATGCGTCAGTTTTGGGCTGCTCTGGTCTTTGGCGCTGCGTGGGCTTTTCTCCAGCTGCAGTGAGCAGAGGCTGCTCTCTAGTCGTCCTGCAAGGGCTTCTTGCAGTGGCTTCTCCTGTGGAGCGCAGGCTCTAAGGCACGTGGACTTCAGTAGTTGTGGATTGGGCTTAGCTGCTCCATGGCCTGTGGGATTTTCCCAGACTAGGATCAAACCTGTGTCTCCTGCACGGGCAGACGGATTCGCAAACTCACTCTGATCAGTGAATATGTCACAACTCAAGTTAAAAGTTTTTGCCCACTTTCCTAAGCCAAAATGCCCCCATTCCTTTAACAGACAGGCAGTTATTGTTGATGATGTGCCAGGTGCTATGCTTGGCCCTGAATTAGAGAGAAGACTTAACCCAATGCAAAAGGAAAGTTATTTATCTTCATTTAAAGTATGTGGGCTCCTTAACAAAACCATTCTTGAAGACTTGACTAGTAAGTGGTTATTTTGTTACAGGCTAATGGAAGAACGGAGAGAAAGAATAAATAACTTCCTGAGTAAACTAATGAAAGAGAAATTTGACAATGAAGATTTGATTATTGCTAGAGATATTGCAGAAGCTGAGGCTGAGTGGGAAAAAAGAGAAAGAGAAAAGTATGAAAAAAACAAAGCAGAATTAAAAGCAATCGCAGAACATAGAGCTCTTGTGGTAAGCAATTCACTAAGTAAAAATCAGACAAAATTGAGCCCTTTGCTGTAGTTTCTAACTTACTCCCTCTGCTTCTCTGACAAAAAACTAAGAGATCTGAAAAAGATTGTATAAAATTATCTTCCAATATTCTTGAAATCAGACCATGTTTACTTTCTAATAGAAGATGACATGATAATTACAAATAAGATCTTTATATAGTCTCTTCATTTTCAGAACCATCTGAAATGTAAAAAAGTTATTAACTTTCATTTGAATGTTTTTAAGATAAACCAGGTAAAAATTACCCCATTGTGTTTCTGTGTATCTTAATACTTCAGAATTTATCCCTATATGACTGAATACTTCAGAATTTATCCCTATATGACTGACTTTTGTAAGATTTAGAATAGTTTTTAAGCATTATAGCAGTTATATAATGCTATAAATGTTTCCCTATTTTGAGATAGTCTTGCCTTTCTGTTCCTATATTTTTTTAAACCAATATCATTCTACTTATGTTTTCATTGTTTCTTGATATTACTAGAACAAAAAGTAAACTGGCCATGTGGGAGTCACCTCACCTTTTGGCGCTTTCATTGTGCCTGGCTGACTTTCCACTTGGAACTTTCTAACTTCAAAGCCATTGGTTGCTAAAAATGGTTTTTCCTTTTGCCTGCTATCATCTAGATGAAGAATAAAGAGGAAGAACAAAGACAAAGGAAAATAGAGGCTACAGAACAATTGCTAGCTATCCTAAAAGCAGACCAGATTTTCTGGGAGCATGAAAAGGAAAAAAAGCAGAAAGCTGACAAAGAACGTCGAGAAGTTCAAGATGCCCATATTCAGCAAATGGTAATTATTCCTACTTATCAATAAATATGTAACATAGATTTCATGAGTTTTGTTTCCCAAAACAGTTTTACCAAGTAAGATTAGACAGTTGCTATGGTTACGACACAATAAAATGTACTGAAAATGTGAAGAATTGCTTTTGATCAGTACTGAAGTTTCCATACTAGGTTTATGTCTTTTGTACAGATATTTATCCTTCTTTAGTTTCAATTGCGTTTTAGTAAATGTGGAAGAAAATACAAATGCACGTGGCAGGCCATGACGCTTCTTTTACTTTCCCCCTCTTTTATAACCATTATCCAGAGAATATGCTGATTGGGATCTCATAGGTTTCATATCTGAGGTGAGTGGGGGGGTCCCAGAGATTTTAGAACATGTATGCAGGACTGGGCATGTACTCATTTGTTTCTGAAAACTGTTTTCCAGAATAGCTCTACCATTTTCCGTTCTTCCCAGCAATGTATGCAAAGACAAGTCACTCCGCATCCTTGCTAACACTTGTTATCGCCATCTTTTAATTTTTAACAATTCTAGCATCGTGCTATCTCATGGTGGTGTTTAGCATTTCCTAAAAACTGAAGATGTGGAACATCTTTTCATGTTCTTTTTAGTTGTTGTGTGCCTTGTGTTTACTTAAATCTTTTGCCAGTTTAGTTGGGTTGTTAATGTGGTGAAACATACATATTTACTATTTTTAATCATACAGTCCAAGGGCATTAAGCACATTTATACTGAGGTGTAGTTGTCAACACTGTCCATCACCATAACTTTTTCATCATCCTACTCTGAAACTCTGTACGCTTTAAAGATCAACTGTCTGTTCTGTCTTCCTCCCAGTTCCTAGTAACCACTGTTCAACTTTTTGTCTCTGTGAATTGGCTATTCTAAGTACCTCACATTAGTGATATCATACAGTATTTGTCCTTTTTTCTCTTATTTCACTGAACGTAGTGTCTTCAAGGTTCGCTCACATTGCAGCATGTGTCAGTTTCATTTCTTCTTAATGATGAGTAATATTCCACTGTACATATATATCAGATTTTGCTTATCCACACATCCATCAATGGATATTTGGGTGGTTCCCATATTTTGGCCATTGCAAATAATGACTCTGTGCACACTGCTATATAGACAGATACCTATTTGAGTTCCTGCTTTCCATTTTTTTGCTTATATTCCCACAAGTGGAATTGCGAGGCCATATAGTCATTCTGTGCAGTTGTTTTTCAGAAACACCATACTGTTTTCTACAGCAGTTGCAGCATTTCACGGAGCCACCAGCAACGTTCGAGTTCTACCTTCTCCATATTCTCAGCACTCGTTTTCTGTGTCTATTGTTGCTTATCATCGTGGATATGAAGTGGTATCTCATGGTTTTCACATGCATTTCCCTCATGATTAGTGATAATGAGCATCTTTTCATATACTTACTGACCATTTCCATTCAGGCTCAAGACTTCCTTTAGCCCGTTTTATAGCACAGGTAGGCTAGTGATAAATGTTTTTATGGAGAAGTCTTTATCTTGCTTTTATTGGATATGAAATTAATTGGATGTCATTATTTTTTTCAGCCTTTTGACTGTTTGTTCCAGTGTTTTCTGGCCTTCACCAGTTATGACTGGAAATGCTAATATTGTTTGTCTCCTGCATGTGATGTGTCATTTTTCTCTTGCTCTTTTGCTGATTACAAGCTTTTTTATTGTGGCTTCCTGCAGATTGACTGTGATGTTTTTTTTTGTTTGTTTTTCCTATTGGAGATTTGTGGTGGGTCTTGGACGTGCTAGTTAATATCACCAACTGTGGGGAGTATTTTACTATTTCAAGTATTTTTTCCTACCTCTTTATCCTTTTCTTCAAGGACCCAGTTTGCACATGCATAGAGACATCTGATATTGTACCAGAAATATGACATTGTTCATTTTAGTCAATAATTTTTTCTCCAGATGGGATACTTTCTATTGACCTACTTTCAAATTCAGATTCTGATGCTGAGCTCACTTAGTGAGCTTTTCATTTCAGTTATTAAACTTTCAACTCTATACAGTTTTCTTATATATATATATAGTTTCTAATTCTGTGACTCCCAATTCACTTGTTCTGAGCACATTTAATTTACTGGATATCTTCATAACTGCTTTGAAATCTAATTGCCAAAGTCAATATGTAGTCTCATTAATAGTTGTAACTTTTATAACTATTAAAGTTATAATTGTTTCTGTTGAACTTTCTTCCCTGAAAATAATACATTTTCCTATTTCTTTGCAGTGGTTTTTGGCTGGAAAGTCAAACACTTTGTATACAATATGTTGCAGAGTGTTTTGTTCTGAGTGTTGTTGCTTTTTTAGCAGGCAGTTTCTTTCCCTGGATGCAAACTATGAAATCTGCCTTCCCCACAGTACCTCTGATGTCTTTGCTCACTTTTACGTTTTAAAGCCTGGATCCCTAGGGTTCTTTCCTCACTGTCCTGGTTTTGTTTGACAGTCATCCAGTAATATGGGTAGAGTTTATGTTCAGATACCTTTAGCCAGTAAAGCTTTTACTCCTAAGCCTGCTATGAAAGCTGTGTGCAGGTTGAGATTGGTAGTCCAAAAATTCTCCTGCGTGGATGTATTTTTAATCAGTCAGGAATGTGTGTAGATTTATCATTACAGCTTTTCTCTCATTCCAGAATCTCACTTGGCCCAAATATAATCTGCCATCATTGTCCAATAATCTGCATGTTTTCACAACCTGAGCTAGAGGGATAGCAATGTCCTCCAGACAAGAATGTTATGAACTTGCACTTCTTACCTTCTGATCTAGTTTTTCATGAAAAAACACTTCTCAAGCTGTAGCCTGTACATAGTCATTTACCAATGCTCTGAAATGGTTGACATTAATAATCAATTTTTCTGTGGAGTTTTGCCCAACCTCATGTGGCCATTATCAGAAGTAGGATCTGCCATATTATTTTGAAGCAAATACCAAATATTGTTATCATTTTATCAATGTATATTTCAATGTATATATCAGTATCTATCTCTCAAACCCGGGGACTCTTTAGAAATTAACATAATCACAATCCTGTTATAACATCTAAAACATTCAAAAAATACAAAACATTTAACAGTGTTGTTTCAATTTCCACTAGATTGTCTCATGAATTATTTTTTAAAGTTTTTTGAGGATGAAACAGGGCCCATATATTCTATTTGGTTGATTGATATATCTTTCAAGTTTCTTGTAACCAGTAACTCTTCTTTCATCCCTATCCTTCTTGTTCTTATTCTCCTTGTCTTCATTATGTTTACCTTCCAATTTGTTGAGGGAACTGGGTTTCTGTCTTTTCAAGTTATTATAGTCTGGATTTTGTGGGCAGCCATGCATAGTAGTATAGTTCCTTCCATTTCATGCAAAATCCAAGGTAAGTCAGATTCAGGCTCAATTTTTTTGCTGAAAATTCCTCACAATTGGTGCTGTGTATTTCCATTAGGAGGCATGTGATAACTGTTGTCTCACTTTCTGTGACACAAGCAGACTTTGGTGATTGTTACCTAGATTTAACACATAGGTGGCAAAATGTATTTCCTCCTTCCTTCTCATTGATTGCTTAAGTTTTCAAATAAATTTTCATGATCAGCAATTGGTTTCCCTTAAATACAACTTTAAAAAACGGTAAATATTTGATTTTCACTTTTTTGAGTTTTCAAATGATTAGCTCTCTAACATCTCCTAAGGTTTTTGTTAGTTTACCCCCCATGTGATCATTTTTAGGATTTTAAACCAATCAATATTTTACAAATCTGTATTTGATGTATATAAAGTTTGAGGTACTGGTCATATGATCCATTATGATTATCCTTTCCTTCCACTCTCATTTCCTTTCTGTACTTAAAAAACGTTTATCCCTGTTCCCTCAATGTTTCTACAAAACTGCTACCAAATCAGTTTATCCCAATTGTTCCTTGTCAAGATCCCAAATTTTAGCATTTTACCATTGATGAGACAGTTTTTAGCCTTTTCTGTTTTTTCCTAATGTTATTTAATGTCATTTTCTATTTTCTGAAACTCCTGGTGTCTATCCCTATTTGACAAATAGCATAAAAGTCCTAGTGTTGAAATATAGCATTCTAATAAAAATTTGGTATTTTGTATTGAATACAAAATAGTTGTTCTATTTCATCACAAATTTCAGTTTATGATTTTAAGCTACTATTTTATGCTGAAGTGTTTGGTTACTGATTTTGAAAAATATTTGCGTGAATGTTATTCTAATATATTCACAAGTGAATTTTTTATATAACTCAGCACTTCTTAAAATGCATCAGATACAATGAAAAGCTATCAACCAAAATATAGAAATCTTTAAAAAGCCATTAATCACTTCATATAATATAAACAGAACATTTTTGTAAATTATAAAAAGAAAAAAATGAAATGCTAGTAAACTAGTTTTTGATAGGTTGCTTATTCTACCTAGCTTCTGATCAACCTACATTGATAAATGTCACTTGTCCAACTTCAGAATCTTAGGAAACAGAGAATGTAATTAGTTTAACTTAATTCAGATATTCACTGAAGATTTAATCTTTTGTGGTCACATGGTGTATGTGGCTGGTTTGGGATAGCAGGTTTGGGTGCATCCTTTCAGAAGAGTGGATGGACTGGGACAGTGATTGGTATGTCTTCTATACTTGTGAAAGAACATACCTTATAATTGGTAGAAACAGGATTTTAAACTTGGTTATTTTAATCTTAATTTCATGCTATATTGTTTGAAGATGTACAATCACATAATAAGGTAAGCTTCACTGAGCCACTGCTTTGAACATATACAATTGTGAGAAGCATGGAAGAATTTCTGAAATAAATTATGTTGTTAAGTCAGGACTTGTCAAATGTCAATGAATTTAAAAGCTGTATCTATAACTTCATATGCTATGTGTGTTTAGAAAATTGGTCAATTTTCTAAACATATCAGTATGTAATTATATTTTCTCTTTCCCAAACAGGCCAAACGTAAGTTTAATGCACTGCAAGCAAAACAAGCAGAATCAGAGTACTGCAGACTTACTGAAGCGCTTGTGGCTGAAAAGGAGAAGGAATTTCAGGATTATGCCAGAGAAGTAATTGAATCTGAGTCTGAATCGACAAACAAATATATTTATCCTCTTGTAAAAGCTGTACAGGAAGGACCTGGAGGTGGCCATGGACCAGTTTTAGTGGACAGAGGTGGATTAAGACCCAGCTATCAGGCGAATGATATCACTGGAGTCCAGCTCCCTTTTTATAACTCTCGAGGATCAAAATATAATAATTTTCAAAAGTCTAAGGGAAGGCTAGGTTTTACATGGTAGAAAAAAGTTTATTTTTAAGATTAAGAAGACTAATTTTTAGCTAATCTGAGCTACACATTCAATTGAATTATATGCTTATAATTTGCTAATAAAGCTGCTTTTCATCTAAGTACAATTATGTCTGACCTAATTGATTCTTCCCCATTCAAGATTAAGTCAGATTCTTTTTTATTCTGATAAATGATATATACAACAAAATGTATAATTTTAGCTTAAATATAAGAATATTCAGTGACATTAAGTATATTCATAATATTGTACAATCATTACTGTTTATCTAGTTCCAGAAGTTTTTAATTTTTCCAAACAGAAACAGTTATCTATATCTGTTAGCACACAACTGTTCTAATCCACTAATTTGATAAAGCATAGCTAAAACTTGTGGCAAAGATGTAAACTGGAACTAACACATTTCAGGTTATTATTGAGAGGTCTTGGGGGTGGGGGAGGTGTAAAAATTATGAATCAGCACTACTTAAAAAGAAATACAGTATTACATTAGGAAATATGTTTAGGAAGGAAACCTAGAAAGCAATGAAAATAGAAAACACAAAGTGAAACTAAAAGTATTTTAATACATAAATCTGTACAGTCCATATGACACACTCACATTTTACATATTCTCCTGGCTTAATAAAACATTTAAAAACACTCCAGAATTTGAAAATTTAATAATATTCACCTACTAACACATATAAATCACTGAATGGTCAAAATGTTTTTATTTAAGCATATATATGTTCAGTGACTCTCAAGTTAACTAGGTTCATTTTCCCTAAAGATGTCTAATTTAAATTAAAAAAAAAACCCAAACTAGACAGTATGTTTATAAAACTTAGTTAACGTTTATATGGCTTTATAATGGTAAGTGTTATATTAAAACTAGCAGGCACAGAATATAATACAATGTTCCCACTGCTGAGAAATTTGGAGGAATTAAAAAGCAAGTGGTAGCATTCCAGTAGATAGTAATTTCATGTATAACGTTAAAAGTTTGCTGAGGCAAAAGACACCTTGCAACATGAAGCATTATGATTAAACAATTACACTAAAACTTATCCCTAAACCTCGAAATTGTCACTGCTGGCTAAATTCTTAAAAGAAGTTCAATACTGTTAAACATCTGCTCAGTTTTTTCCCAGTACAATTTCTGTATCCTTGTGGGTAAAATAAGAAGTATTAAATGACTTATTTCATTATTAGCTTTTAATAAAAATAAAGTCCAAATAAACTAATACAATCAATAATTTAAAAAATACAAAACAAACCATTTGATAGTATAGTTTATTTAATACAATGTTTAACTATAAAAGTTGATACAGTTTCAGAGTTTAAATTCTGTAAAATGCAGTTTGCATAAAACAGTTTAACAGTTACTAGACTAATGATAAGAGAAGCAGCATTTTGAAACTAATTATACAACTGCAACAAGTTTTATTCCTAAATTTCATTAAAAAAATATACATCACAGTGACTTTTGAGCTAGGAAAAGAAGTACATTTTAACCTCATTTGTTTTTCCCTTCCACAAAGAGAGCAGCCGCAACTTTTAACATCCTCACATACAAATACCCAATTAATTTATCCTTCAAAATACTATAAACACACAAAGGGGATACACAATATACAGCATGTGCTTTTGGTAAACATAGGTATTTGCTTGCAAAAAGGTGGTGGTGGGGAAACACACCAATCAATCCCACCATACCCCGCTGTACATAAAAACAAACAAATCCCCTGACAACTCCCTTCTTCAACCTTCCTGATGGAATTTTTAAAAATTTGTGATTTCTCTTTTCCTTTTGTATTTACTTGTGTCACAACACAGGGCAGAATTTACATTTGCCTCAATCCTTTAAAGGCAGTTGGGAACTCACTATTAGCCAATGTTCCACTCCTGGGGTTTATTTTTTAAACAGGAATTTGTAGCAAAACAGATCTTTTCACAATAAAACAGGTTAAAACCTACTACCCGTGGGGAGTCTATTCAACACCAAACTGAACGATTACAGTAAATTCAACCAAAAGGAGACAGATTAACAGCCCATTTCATGTTTCTCTGTAACAATGATATGGTGTATATTTAAAGTACCTTCTATTGAAGGTAAAGGAAACAAGTTTCTGTAGACATCTACTATAAAAAAGTTCAAAGTGTGATTACCAAAAAAACCCATAAACTGCCACCTACAGTAAAGCAAAATCAACTACTAAAAAATGTACTGATTTGTTCCACTCAATAACTTGAAAACAAATTAGAACTGCCAATTAACATTACTACACCAAATACCACACCACCAATGCGTTCCTATCCCCAATATTAAAGAAAATTTTACTTTTCAGCTTCATTTTCTACTGGGCACAAGAGTCAAAGGCCATTAGGCAAAGCTCAGATGAGTTAATATTATATTTGTGCAAAGACAGATTTTTATATGACAAATTCTTTTAAATTTCTGTGAGGGATCTGATTAAGACAACTTAGAAACTGTCATGCTCTATGAACTCTCTTAACTATAGTTTTTAAATGTTTTAAAGCAACCTGGTATCTTCCCTACAAGCTCATTAACATTAATCTCTCTGCATGTCAATTCTGTGGCAGATGATTTACACAGAAAAAGAATTCACAGGAAATAATCATAAAAAATTTTCATTTCTCTGTTATTGCCAACTAGGCAATAAAAACAAACTAAAAATCTTTAAATTGATTTAAATCTGCTTAAAGATGTTTGAGTTTACAGTTTACCTCAAAATAACTATACCAATCCAGCAGGAAAAAAATAGTTGACTCTTAGGAAAAGAGTTGTTCAAAGTAAAAAGTAAGGGTTGCACAACTATTACAAAGGTAATGAAAGAATTACTTGATCAGTGCAGTATCCAGGTGCAAAGGCAGATGTATGGTTAATGCTGTTTGATCATTTTCTAAATGTTATTTACATTCTGAAAATAAAATCTAGCTGATTGTCATCTTTCACTTCAACTCCTTCACCATACCTCACTGTAAAAACAGCTAACAGTTTTTCTAAGTCTAGAAATAATGCTTAGCATGGAATTGCTTCTTTGATAACCAAAATAGAATATTACTTAAAGTAATTACTAGTTTTCCCCCTGTGATTACTTATCTGTAATTCTTAGTAGATAAAAGTTCTGGGATCAGACAACATACAAGTATTTTTTAATTAGCATGGATTTTCTTTTTTTGTTGTTATTAGAAATCCTTTCTTAAACAGCACCTTTCTTGAAGCTCAAATAGTTTATAACAAAGACTTTTTAAATGCAGTTCACTGAATTTAAGACAAGCAAAAACTAATTTAAAATATATAACACATTATACAGCTTGGGGACTCAGGACTCAATTATCTCTAAGGTTTGTGATAAAAATCTCTAAGGAATCAATCACCCTGGATTATAAACATTTATTACTTTTATCATTAGGAAAAAGATTCAGTAAGACCCTGATATGGATATTTTTTTCAGGAAATCCAAACAATCTTATAATCATCACCCTATTCATTACATAAGTATCATTACTGTATTAATCAATAATGGGAAGTATTATATTAATAAGCATTGCTTTGCTCAGTACAAATAGCGTGAGTAGCTACTGGATATACCAAGAAGCTACTTGGTAATAAGTAGCTATAAGTATCAAATAAGGGATAAGTAGCTATTTGATACTATGTTGACAAATATTAAAGTACAAAACACTCTAAAGGCAACTACTAATTGGAATTCTGAAATTTCTTTTCAAATGAGGCAGGTTTTGTGTTTACTGGATGTTCAGTATTCTATTTAGAAGAGAAATTACAGAATAAAAGGCCACACATCACTAAAATAGCAATATACAACACAAAAACTTCTAAATGGATTTTGGATATTTTTAGTGTTTAACTCTGTAAGCTATCAAATTTTGCCACTTTCTACTCTACTCTATGTGGCAATGTTATACATGCCAAGTTAAAATAATGATTAATAGTAATGATATAAAGCCACCTGAAGAGAAAGAAATCAGAGTCATAAACATGCTACAGCCTGTGATACATATATAAAAGAGATGCATTTTCTTGCCAGTTGAAACTCAGTTATGAGACTTAGAGAGGTCAGTTCAAGTTTAAAAAAAAACAAAAACAAACCAACAACCATGCAACGTTAACACTGAACTCTAGGTTAGTGGCTAAAAAGTTAATGTGTCAGTACCAACAATTTTTAGAATTTGTCTAACAAAGACCTGCACGAGTGGTATGTTTTAGTGAGGAAAGTATTTTTTTCATTTTAGAGAAGGGCAATGACAATAACAACAATTACAGAACATTCGCCAAAAGCAAGTTTCATCTCCAGACCAAAAGCAACACAGAATTGAGAATTACAACCTGATCCTCAAGGTATAGTTCTTGTTAGATGCTGTATAACAGCAACTCAAGCCCAATCAGTACATCAACTGAAAAAAATACTCAACTATATCTATAGGCAGTTGATAAAACCAGAAAAATAAGAAACAAGCTACTGGTAGCACTACAAAGAATAACATATGAAGTGCAATATAAATATTTTAAAAGGACAAATTACTATAAAATCAAAGGTGATGACTTAATATGTCAAGTTATTAGGGGCCCACTTCTGTATAATTAAAAGCTGCTGTTGCAAGCCTCTATTATAAATGCAATAAAAAAATTTATATCAGATTTCTTCTACCAAGTGGCTTCTAAGGTTACTTTAATCACGAGAAACACAAGCTTCTATAATAAATGTATTCCAACAATCAGTTATCCTTCTTTCCAATTGGCTGATTACACAAATTAGGGAATAGAAGAGCATGTTTGCTACTGGCTGATTGTTGCAACACAAAAACGCATACATGAAATAGTTAAACACAGCACACAGTATTACACAAAGTGTTTTTCTCATTTCAAGTTTATTAAAACTTTAGCAGTACAAATTATCCAGGCTGCAGATTATCAAAAGATCAACTCAATAAAGTCCACATTGGGAAAGAAAAAAAAAGACAACCCCAAAACAAGGAAAAGAAAAAAAACAACATAAAGATCATCAGCAAGTCTCTAAAACTTAAAATCTGAGACAGAATGGAAATATGGAGTTTATATAACTCACTCATCCACTTTTGTCTTCATCTGTTCCAGGGCTTGATTCATGATCAAATTTTTTATTTTTATCATGTGCGTGGTCATTTTCTTGACCCTTTGATTTTTGGTTTTCTTTTTCCACTGAGGATCTGGTCTTCTCATCTNAACTCACTCATCCACTTTTGTCTTCATCTGTTCCAGGGCTTGATTCATGATCAAATTTTTTATTTTTATCATGTGCGTGGTCATTTTCTTGACCCTTTGATTTTTGGTTTTCTTTTTCCACTGAGGATCTGGTCTTCTCATCTTCCTTATTTTTCAAAGTGGAGAACTTTAATTCATTGTCCTGACTACTTTGTTTCACTTTTGAGAATGGACTTTGATCTCTGTCTGCCTTTTTTTCCCTATTACTATTTGAACTACTATGATCACGATTTTTAGAGTACATTCTCTTCTCACCCTCAGAATTCTCTTTTCTGTGTGAACTTCTACTTTCTTGGTTTCTGTATTTTTCCTTGTTTCTGCTTTGACTGTCTTCTCTCTCCGAGCTCCGTGAATCTCTCCTCCTTCTCCTCCTATCCTTACTTCTTGACCTTCCTGGCGTCGCTCGTCTCTCTCGGCTCCGTGACCTGCCTCTTCTCCTGTACTCCTGTTCTCTGTGTCTATGATGCTCCTTGCTTCTGCTTCGGTCTCGGTCATGGCTTCTGGAGCGCACTCTTCTGCTCCTGTCCCTACTTCTGCTTCGCTCCTTTGTTCTACTGTTGTAACCGTGTTTGCTTTTAGTGATATCACGTTCTCTACTCCTAGACTGGGCACGTCTGTCTTTGTCCTTACTTTTATTATGATCATGCTCATTGTTTTTGGATTCTAACTGTTTAGACTTCTCTTTACTTCTACTCCTTTCCTGATCTTTTCCTTTAGAATCAGGTTTTTCTTTTTCTTTAACATTCTCATGATCCCTTTCTTTACTCCTTGACTTCATCCCCTTTTCTTCATGTCTATTATGCTTTGTGTCTCTTTCCTTACTTTTCGATTTCTCTTTGCTCTTACTCCTACTTTTTGATTTAGCCCTTTTCTTTACCTTGTTCTTATATTTATCATCTTTTTCTGAATTTCTTCTGATTTCTCTTTCTTTGCTGTTAGATTTATGGTCTTTAACTTTCTTTTCCTTTTCACTTTTCCTGTTTGGACTCTCAGACACATGCCTATGATCAGTTATTTTTTTCTCTTTTACTCTAACTGGGCTTCTTTGATTTTCTTTTATTTCATTTAACTCACTCCTAAAAAATGAAGAAAAAAAAGTTTTTGGGAGACTTTATTAGCTGAAATGATATTCTATTTTCCTTAAGATTTTCAGAAACAACTGAAATGACTCTAAATCAAATAATTTAAAATAGTTAAAAAAATACTTATTACCATATTTGTAATAAGAGTTAAATAGGAGTTAAATCTTACTTATCCCCTTTAATCCATCTTTCACCACTTGATACTCTCATTCTTTGAGCTCTCTGCATCTCCTGCCTCCAATGTGGAGGAGTCTCACTACGTCTGAAACGATCCCTTGATCTGGATCTAGAAGGAGTTCGATAACGCTTTAAAAAAATAGAGGGGAAAAAAATTAACATATACAAACATGAAAGTATTACAACAGTTGCTAAAGTGTATGTACTTTTAGGTTTTAAAAAATGTCTGATATTTCCATGCCCTATAAAATAACTAAACTCTCCCAATTTTCAGGTAGGAAATCAACGAGGCATGACATGGTTTGATGTTTCCACTGCTAATGAAATGTGTGCTTATCTATTCTTGTTTTAAATAATTCTTGGGTTTAAGTTCTAAAAGAGTAAATATTGACAGCTATAACCCATATCAACAAAAGCTCTTTTAATCTTCCATCATTTTTAAGAGTGTAAAGAGGTCCTAAGACAAAAAAGTTTAAGAACTGCCATGAGACCAGTTAGGAAGCCATTTATAGTTCAGAGAATATATAATGGTGAATTGAACTAAGATGGTAGGAGTGGAACTTGAGAGAAGCAGATGGATTTCAGCATATCTGAGAGGTTGAACTAACAGGATTTGGCGACAGATAAGTTATAAATGGTAGAAAACAAAGATGAGAAATAAAATGATTCTTGGGCTTCAGGTTTAAGTAACTGCACAAGTGGAGGTGTTGATCATTGAGACCAGGAACCAAAAGGAGGGTCAGGCCTGAAGAAGAGTGCTTATGCTCAACACTGTAAATGCTGAGCTTGAAGTGTCCACTAGGCCTCAAAACGGTCATCAAATAAGGCTCTGGTACCATAAAAGCAGACAAAAAACTGAGTTTTCAGTGCATAGGTACCCAGTGAAATCATGAGACTGATGAGATTGCCCAAGAAGCAAATAGAGAGTGAGAAAGTTAGCACTCTAAGGTACTACAGTATTTAAAGATCAGGCGGAGGAGTATAAACTGGCATTGGAAATTTAAGATAGACTAGCCAGAGACAGGAAGAACAGACAATGGAAGTAAAGGAGAAAGAGTATTACAAGGAGGGAGATTAACAAAGACAAAGCCTGAAGGATCCACTGGATTGTGTGACATGGAACTGACCCT
This sequence comes from Neotragus pygmaeus, assembly GCA_006410875.1. Classification (NCBI taxonomy): domain Eukaryota; kingdom Metazoa; phylum Chordata; class Mammalia; order Artiodactyla; family Bovidae; genus Neotragus; species Neotragus pygmaeus. Next base: position 1,129,453 of record SJYV01054497.1, on the reverse strand, counting down.
AAAGCAAGTGCTGTTTTCAGGAGAACAGAAGAAGACAACCTGAAATGATTAAGGAACAAGAAGGAAGTTAAGAAATAATATACTAAGTATAGCCTCGTTTGTTAAAAGGCTGCAAACACAAGAAGATATTTAAATTCTGAAGAGGAAAATCCAGTGAAGAAAAAGGGTATGAAATGTAAGAATAGGATTAATTTTTAATAAGAGTAGACACACAGTGGTCAGGAAGTAACAAAGAGGCACGAGAAAAACCTCAATCTCATTTTATACCATGTACATGTAAAATCCATTAACATCTCATGGACTTTCAGCATAGAAGAACCAACACAAAAAAGTACTATAAAAAGAGAACATACAATTCAATATGCACATCTACTCTAAATTTTAACTACTTATGTGAAAAAAAAATATCAAACACTCCAAGACTTAAGATAAATGCAATATTATCAGGATTTCTGGGAAAATAATCACCTACCCTTGGTCCTCTTCCTTTAATTTTCCTGCCAGACCTAGTAACTAAAAGTCGTCTCTGGTATGAAGGAGGCTGGGAGTTAGGTAGATTACTAGAAGGAAGCAAAGGGAAAATTAAAACACATTATATAATAAAAATAAATCTGGAGAACATCGCTCTATTAATCTAAACTAATAAACTTAAAATAGTGGTTCTCAACGAGGAATATTATCAGTTTTAGTAGGTATTTGGAAAAGTAGGGGAGCATTTTAACAACTGTCAATGATGAGAGGGTGCTATTGGTACTGAGTGACCACAAGTCAGGAATGCTAGAATCTTGTAAAGCATGAGGATGAACAACTATTCTGTTCCCAAATGCCAACTGTGTTTTGTTGAGACATACTGTTACATCATCTTTATGAAGATAAAGTCAACTTGATAGTGCTAAGAAACATGAAAAAACTTGGAATAGGCTGTATGCTGTTAAGAGAAAAATTTTAAAGCTATCTGATCCTAAAGTACCTCATTATTCACTGGTGATAAAACTACGGATAAGTGCAACTGATGTGAATTAAAGAGAGATAACTTGGTCTGAATTAGAAAGATATTTAATATCATGCTTTATAAAAAAGGGAAACTACTTATTTTCAAATAATAATATGAATATGAGCACTAACAACATTTATGTACGCTATACTTGAAAATGCATTTTAAAGTAGTTCAAATATTTTCTCCTTAATGTTTATTTCCTTAGAAACATCCTTTCCTAACAGTTGAGTAAACTCAATTCAATCCATCAAAATTAACACAATTCAAGTAACCAAGATTTATTCTTATATTTTAACTGTATTGTCAAAGTACAGGGTGAATGAGCAGGTTTTTATCACCTTTATGTTATTTTTAATCAAAAATAAGAGAAAGATATCTATCTTTTTTCCCTACTTTTGGACATAATTATTAAAATGATACATAAAGAACCAACAGAACTACTAATTCTAATAATGTAAATAATGTAGAAACATTTTCAAGTACTTGAATATACTATCAATTTTCAATACCACAATATTGTAAACCAGGCAAGGAAAACAGCATTTTCTCCCATCAGACAAACTGAAACATAAAGGTTCTCACTTGCTTAAAAATTTAAGGTATATAAGTAACAGAGTAAAACATTTGTTTTACATGGCATTTGTCTGGAATGCCACTTAACATACCTTTTTGCCATTTGTAGTGCTTTTTTAAAAAGTTACTTTTATTTAAAAATCTGTCTAAATTAAGTCAATTTATCTTTTCAGCTGTGTGACTGGCAAAAAGGAGCTTTGCTAACACTATCTAATTAAAAAATTTCAATCTTAGGACAAGGTCACCAATTAAATCTTATCTAAAATTTTAAAAACAGTTGCTTTCTTTTAGAAGAAAGGTTCTATGGTAGAGAATAAAGGGCTCTTTGTAAAATAAACATATTGACATACCATTCTCTCTCTCTCTCTCTCTCCCTGTTCTTCCTTTCCTTTTCATCAGCTTTAGGAGGACTTTTTCTCATTAGGAATCTGTTTTCAGGTATTGGAGGGATTTCTTCTGGACGGACAGTAGACTGGGGTTGTGCTTCAAGATTTTCAGCCTCACTTTCACTAGATGCACTTAAAAGAAATACACAAACAAGTTCCATTTGGTTATTATGTACCCACCTCAATTTCCCAACTGTTGGTCTTTCTTTCCTTTGTAAATATTCTATCTATCATCCGGTCCCCCACTGCTGACCAAAGATGCAGTTACATGGGGAAAATACTCATTCCTCTGACAAACCAACCTAAAACCAAAACCAAATCTATCATCACATTCTCAAAAAATACTTTTCTTTAAAATGGAACCAAAATATTCCATATGCACTGCACTGATAAATTTAAAACACTTTAAAATGCAGGAAAAGAAACTGCTTTAGAGGCAACAGGCTTATGAAGATGAGCTTTAGTACAAAGACAGATTTTTTTCAGACACAACAGAAAAGAAAGTAAATATGCTGACATAATCTGCTTTATGCTATCATAGGAGAAAAAAAAAAGGAAAATACTTATTGGTTTCCTACAATTCTTACTAATTTTAAATTTCTTCCATAAAATATAAATGTATCTAATCAAAAAAGTCATTGAGTTCAGACAAAATGAACTGAATGATTTTGTTGAAAATTGAAATGTACCCAAATTTAATCTATAGACTGCAGAATATCAGAATGGTCTTATATGTCATGCTACAAAGTATTTCTATTTTTTAATTGATTCAATATCCCAGAATACAAAGCCAGTACTGTAAAAGTAAATTAAGACCTTTTCTTGCTTTTCTTTCGCTTCTTCTTCTCTTTCTTGTGTTTACGAGAATTCTTCCTATGTTTCTTCTTTCTTTTTTTTGATTTCTCTTCAGAAGCACTTTCAGAATCAGAAGAATCAGAAGAGGACTGAGAATCGCTTGAGCTATCTGAGTCACTGGATGATGAGGAGGAGGAAGATGATTTATGCCTTTTCTTTTCTTCTTTTTTAGCTTTAGTAAAAAGCAAAATGGTTCAGTCAACACTTTTTAGACAAACTTTGTAAGAGGAAATTTAGATTTTTTTTTTTGGCAGATTCTCCAAGTCCAGTATTTAACACTTAGTTCATCCAGCTATTTGAACTGAACAGTACAGGAAAGGAGTTAAGACTCAAGATTAGAATCCAGACCTTCAGATTCATGGGATTCCCAGATGGCTCAGTGATAAAGAACCTACCCGTCAATGTAAGAGACATCAGAGACATGGGTTCGATCCCTCTGTCAGGAAGATACCCTGGAGAAGGAAATGGCAACCCACTCCAGTATTCTTGCCAGAAAAATCCCATAGACAGAGGAGCCTGGTGAGCTACAGTCCATGGGGTCACACAAAGTCGGGCATCACTGAAAACGCACATGTGCACACGCACACACCCACTAGATTCATGGGTCTGAGTTATATCTATATGTAAAGAATTCTGGAAAAGTTAACAGGTAAAAACACTAAACTAAGTCAATTTCAGGAATTAGTTGAATAATATTTTTTTAAAGCACAGAAGTAACACTCAAGAATCTCAGATTCTAATATTTTTATAGTCTTCAACTTTTTCTCTTATTATCAATATTGGAAGCAGAACTGTAGGAGAGAAGTAATCCAAAAAATAATTTGCATAAATGTGGAAAGGTAAGAAACACGATTTCATTGGAATGGGCTTATTCAATGCCTAAGCATCCCTCTAATGATTAGAGCCTGTGATCACCAACAAGAGAACCCCCACATGCTGTATTATATAAAGAAAGTCCAATGAAGACCCAGGGAAGCCCCCCAGAAAGTTAATTTCAAATTGAAATTTTATTTTGGGTTAAAGAAAGTTTTAATGTTTAAAAGGAGTCACCAAACTCAAATGATTTAAGGACTAGGAAACTAACACAAATAAGTGAAGTTAATCAGGAATTGGGGAAAAACATGACAGACTGGAGAGAGCCTGGCCCACCTAAAAGTATTCTAATTCAAACCATGGTGGACTTGCAGAAGCGAACTCAACTATCCAATTAAAACATGGGCGGGGGGTGGGGTTTTCTCTGATGATCCAGTGGTTGAGAATACTTCTGCCAAAGCAGGGGACATGGGTTTGATCCCTACTCTGGGAAGATCCTACATGCGACGTGGCAACTAAGCCCGTGGGCCACAACTTTTGCGCCAGCACTTCGGGGCCATGAGTCGCAACTACTGAGCATGCGTGCTGCAACTACTGATCTCCACGTGCCCAGAGCTTGTGCTCCGCAACGAGAAGCCACCTCGACGATAACCCTGCGCACCGCGACAGAGGAGCCCCACCCACAACGAGAGAAAGTCCTTGCGTAGCAATGAACACTCACACAGCCAAAAGAAAACGAAACAGCATCGGATCAATTTTCTAGGTCTAACTACAAAGTTATATGAAACAGTAGCACAGAAGGAACACATTACATAATACAACAATGCAAAAAAAAAAAAATTACAACAACGCAAGTAGTAAAATTCAGTGTGTGCGATAATACGAAAGAAACCCTACAGATAAAATGACCTAGCTTGTTCAACAAATAAATCTCAAGAAAACATAAAAAGAAATGGTGGGATAATCTATGAAAAGCAAACCAAAAAATTACAAGACCAATCCAAATGCTTGAACCTGATTTGGATTCAAACTAAAAAATCAAAAAAATTAACATTTATAAACTTAGAAATGTGAACACTGAAGATTTTTTACATTTAGGAATACATGTGTATATGCCTGTATATGTTTATGGTATGCTTACTTTTTTTTAGAAGAGTCACCTTTTAGAGATAAATAGTGAAAACCTTATCAATAAAAACATTATGCTTAGAATTTGCTCCAAACAGGAAATGGAAAAGAGGCCCAGGATAGGAAACATGAGATTGGTCATAAATTAACTGGTAAAGCTGGGTAATGAACATGGTGATTTGTTATATTATTTCAACCACTCTAGTAAATGTTAATATTTTCCAAAATTTAAAAAATCAAAGAGGACAAAAAAAATCTATCTTTGGGACTGACTATCGGCTATCTGTTTACTGACCTTAACTGAAAGGGTTCACAGTTGGTTTGTAACCTTTCTGTGTTCCCCTCCCAGGTACACCTGAGGATTTGGCACTGGACCAAATGATTCTTGAAACTTTAAAAAAAAATGAATTTAGAGGCTTAAAACAACAACTATTTATTATTTCTCATAAATCTAAAGGTCAGCTGAGTGGCTTTGCTGAACAGGGCTGAGACCTACTGATGTACTGTTGTTGTTTTTGCCATTTTGTGTGGCATGTGGAATCTTAGTTCCCTGCAGGATCAAAGCCACACTCCCTGCATTGGGAGCATGGAGTCTTAACCACTGGACCACCAGGGAAGTTCCAGGGCTCTGCTGATCTTGCTGGGGATTCTTAAAACTCTTACTGCAGTATTTATAGGAGTGCACTGATTTGTAGAGACAAATGAGTTACTGGCTAAGTTACTGTACACTTGACCAAGGGTCTGTGATTCACCATCAAGATTTAGTAATGATGAGATGCTGCTGCACTGGAGAATGGCAACTAGACATAAATGTTGAAGGGATACCAGAGGTAAAAGCTTCATTAAACTAAAGCAATCTTTTCTCACCCAATCATGCTTCTCAGGATCATGAACCTATTAATATTAAGTATGAGATGCCCGGGACATATGCAAACTCTGCCTAGAACCAGAGATCTCCACTATGACACTGCTGTTCAAGCTGTGCTGTTTCTTGTCCTGTATCCTTTCATAATGATAAATAAGCTTAGTGCTGAGTGAAGCCTATCTTGTCTCATGAATCCAACTGTTAATCTCATCCCAAGATCACTGTTGCTGGGGAGGCAGAGTGGGTATGTGAACTGAAAACCCTACTTGTATATACTAAAAACCTGAGGTATGGGGATTAGGAGGGAGAATAAAAGTTAAAGAAACCCAAGGAAGCAAATAAATTCATAATGAGTATGAGAAACTCTAAATAAAAATATCTGGGACTATATAATATGCAGGCAAAATAAAATATTTCACATAAGCAGAGAAGGGGCTTCCCTGGTGCTAAGTGATAAGGAACTTGCCCGCCAATGCAGGAGACATGGGTTCAATCTCTGGGTCAGGAGGATCCCCAGGAGAAGGAAATGGCAACCCACTACAGTATTCTTGCCTGGGAAATCTCAATGGACGGAGAAGCCTGGCAGGTTAAAGTCCAAGGGGTCGCAAAGAGCTGAACACAACTTAGTGATTAAACAACAACAAGCACAGAATACAGCTGTTAAAATTACTTGACAAAACATAGTCATGCTTTACCCCATGATTAACAAACCTTTATTCACCAGCTCCAATTCATATTTATTTTACATTGTGATTCTTTCCGGAGAAATACACTGCAGCTGGTTTCTTAAAAAGCAAGCCCAGTCTCCCTATTACATGTATTGAGAATGCAAGTGTTACTTGCTCACTCGCATCCACCTCTTTGCGACCCCATGGACTATATAGCCTGCCAGTCTCTTCTGTCCATAGAGTTCTCCAGGCAAGAATATTGGAGTGGGTTGCCATCCCCTTCTCTAGGGGATCTTCCAGATCCAGGGATCAAACCCCGATCTCCTGCATTGCAGGCAGATTCTTTACTGTCTGAGCCACCAGGAAAGCACTCTAAATGTATTAAATATGTTTAAGGAACCATTATTTAGTTTTCACATCACTTTTCATGTAAGCATTTGAGAGAAGCAAAATATCACAACAGTACAGAAGATCAGAAGGAGATTCATAACTATTTTTAGGGCAATATAATCTGCCTGAGATATGGACAGAGATGAGGAAAGGCTTTTCAATGACTACTGTTTTATGCTTTCTAAATTTTGAACAAAATGTATTAACTTTTAAAATTGAAGAAAATTTAAAACTCTCAAGTCTGATAACAGTTGTCACCACATTCTCCAAAAACCCCCAAACCTACTGTCTAACCACTTAAATAAAATCTATTTCAAAGCATCATTTATAAGCATATAACTATCCTTAAAATGAAATAGCACTGAAAGCAAAACACAATTCAAGCTAAGAATCATTAACTGGATAAATGGATTTAATGGATAAAAAGGAATTACAAAGAACAACACTATTAAACTCTTGGTAGGGTGTGGTATATAATATTACCAGATACTGACTTTACTAGTATGATGTTAAGGTGAAAAGACAAGTTTCCAGAACATTTTACTTATAAAAATGTAAGGTAAGAAAATGCTGCTTTACTAGTTTTTTGAAAGCTATAAATTTTATACCAATTAATTTCACATGAAACTTTTATATTGAAGAAAACTTCCAGGCCATCATCAAAATAAGGTTTGAAATAAAGAATGGAATTATACCTAAAATAACCCTCTTTTCATTTCAAAATTACTGGGTCTCCCCTCTAAACAGTTTCTAAGTTTAATATCCCACTATTTTCCGTGAAAAGTGTTGTCACCATGGCTCTGAATTCCAGAGTAAGGACACTGTCACCATACAAATGAGTCTCTGATCTTTCCCACTGTTTCCTAAGAACAAGGTTTACCAGCTGCTTCCTCTATTGTGCTCTTCTTTTTGTATTGCCAGGTAATCGGTTTTCTATTACATATATGCAAGATTTCTGCTCATTTAACTGTTTACTGCCATTTGCCATAACTCAGCAGTTGTGTTTCTATGTACTCTATAATATATCACTGGTCCCATCTCATGCTGCATGGTAACGGTGTACAGATATCTCTTTAACTGCAGTGAACTCTGAAGAGACCAGCATGATCTGAGATCATGGTAACATCTAAAAAACCAGGAAGTGTTCTTATCAAAGCAGTGGTCTGTGTTCTATCCTCCACTCTGCCCGCCCCTTGATAGCCTCTACACGGATGCAGTTTTGGTTAGTCTCCAGTGTTCCCCCTCTGCACCTGTTGGAAGGACGTTCCCCTTGACTCTGAACCTTCTCAGGCACATTCAAATAGCCATAAAAAGTAGAATTTCCAATCTCACAACAGCAAAGGGACAAAGGCACAAGATGATTGCCCAGACTCACCAAGACCACATATAGGTGGGCCCAGACAGTCAGATTTCTTCAGAAGTCTTTTTGTTTTCTTTAAGGAAGTTAAAAAAAGAAAAGAAAAAAAATTCTATATATATATATATTTTAAATCGGGGTGTGTATCCCTCAAACAAGGTTTTGAATATGATGACAATGAACACCATTGTGCTACCCAAGCTTTTTGACCATTTCCAATTTAAGATTGTAAGAAGGTCATCAAACATAAACTGGATGTAAGACATAGCTACGCCTAAAAAAAAAAATCATACATATGCATGACAAAATTCATTCTGACCAGTGTTCTGAATGATAATTGAAGGACTGTAGGGTAATAGGTGCCAAACTGTGATCCTTCCATAGTGTGATCCAGAACAGAGCAGGCATGGACAGTATGCTTGAAACAAATCTGAACTTTTCAATAACTCCTGCGAAGACACTACAAAGGGACAATTTTTCCTCAACTGATGAAACTGATAAGGGCAAGATATGCTTCCTTAGCATGAGTCTGAGGAACACACACTAGAACACTACATCAACTTTCAGCACAACTTCCTGGCCACAATGGCACGGGCAAAATTAGTATTTATCACTTCAGGTGAAAATATATGATAAAAACATAATAATATATAAACAGTGACATTCATTCACCTTCTCATCCATTCAGCAAATATTGAAACACTGACTGACCAGTTAATACCAAAAAGAATATATACCAAATGTATTAGAGAGTCTATGATAACTTCTATGGTTATGGTTTAAGATATAACCTTTTTAATTACCTCAATCTCCTTCTAAATATGTAACCACACAGCATTCTTAGCTGTTATAAGCAAAGAATAGATCCTAACACAAGATCCTTAAAAATTATAAAACACAAGAAAAAAGCCAAAAAACAACTGTTGAGTACAAAATAAAATATGAAGACTTTTCTACATGATATGGGAAGAAATGTCTTAAACCAAAATATTCTAATTGTACCAACACCACTTTGAAGAATAAAATGGCAAGATTCAGGGTCTAAAATTTTCAAAGTTTAATATAGATTGCTTTTTAGTTTTTATTAAAAATAAGTCTTCTCCAAGGATTTCTCTGGCAGTCCAGCGGTTAGGACTTGATACTTTCACTGCCATGGGCCTAGGTTTGATCCCTGGTTGGGGAACTAAGATCTCACAAACCCTGTCAGTGTGTGTCTGTGGATTCTCCTCCAGAAACATTGTGGGTCTTTTTATATTAAAGCAAAATGAAATGTACATATTACAGAGCACATCAGTATACTTAAAACTCGAGAACAGAATGTTCTACTTAGGGCAATTCTGAAAGGAATATTAAAGACTTTAATGAGTTAGCAACACCTAACAAACAAAGCTTTAGATCTGGAGCCAGGAAACTTGGGTCCAGTTCCCTGATGTGGTAAAGAACAATTTCCTTGACTGTATCTGTAAAATGAGAGAAATAGTATTATATAGTTCTCATGAAGCTAAGAGAAGAAAGGTTATAGATGATTCTCAGATTTGTGAAACATGAAAAACTAAGTACTGATATTATTTATTATTCCTTAGACGATTAAGAATAGGTCAATTCAATATTTTATTGCTTTCCATACAGATTTGAAGGTAAACTCACCTCATTACTTTGAGACTGTCAGACTCAATATGTGTAATAAACAATAGAAATTACACATTTAATATAAAGATTTTAAATACTTAAAACCAAGTTCTTACCATTTCAGATAGTATCATAGCAAACTACCAGTGTGTTAACTTGAAGTGTTCTTGTTTAAGTAAAAAAAGTGTCTCAAACATGCCAGATGCTTATGAATCTAAGCAGTGCATGAAGGGGAAATAATTTATCCCCATAAAGTTTGTTAGCCTGTTAATCTCTTCAATTGTCATCCTCCCCACACTCTTTTCCTAGAAGAGTACTTACCATACTATTTAGACAACTACACTTTTCAAAAAATCTAAAAAACAACGTGGAAGCAGAAGGATGAATTACTATAAATTAATGACAAGGAAAGTTAATCACTTTCACAGTAAATGAACAAAATATGGAGTAAGGTAAAACACATTAAAAAAATACAAAAATACATTAAAAATACACAAGAATGTCATACTTATGTTCACTCTACTAATTAAGACTGTTTTGTGCACATAAAAGTTAGCAGAAATATATATTTGCATTTACCTTTAGATTTTGGAACTAGCTCTCCACAACTGAGTATCCGCACCTCAGCAAATGGTTTGCTAGCTGCATCTGTTTTCTGGTTTTCTATTTCTCTCACAACTTCTTGACCAGAAATCACTTGCCCAAAAACCACATGATGCCTAAAAAGTCAAGTAAAGATGATTAAATAAAAGTTTCTTATTTTAATATATTAATTTAAAATAGGTTGTAAAATACATGAAAATAATCTTTACCCATCTAAATGAGGAGTTGGTTTTGTTGTTCTTTTGGAAGTCATCAAATAGAAGAATAAAAACAAAGTCAGAGAAAAACAAAGTTAGCATCTCTAAAAAGGAAAAGAAAATAACTGCATTGGAAACAATGTAGAAAACAAGAATTCATACATATGTTAACATAACAGAATCTTATTTACCTTAACCTTAAATAGAATCGAATGCAAGATGCTTTTGACATAATGCATTTTCAAAATTTTGTTCTGAAACACCTATACATTATTGAAAACATACATGAAGTTAAAGTTGATGCTTTGTTGTTTCATCTATCCATCCATGTTTCTTGCATGTAACTGGGTTCTTACTGAATATCCATAACTGTACAATATCTACTATCTGGGTATACTATAACTTACGAAAACATGGGACCAGTTTAACAACAGTGTTTTTCAGCCTTAGCATTTTAAACAGTTAGAGCCCAGGTCACACTGTGATGCACTCACATGTGTTCCATGGGGCCTGAACAGAAGTGGTCCATCCTGTATATTATAAATTTGTAAACTAGCTGTCAAGATTTACAAATTTGGATACTTCTATATAAAAATCCATATTCCAGATCTTTTTTAAAACTTGGAAGATGTGGCACTTGGCATGTGGCAATAATTGGTCAAGCTGAGTATCCCTGTCTTCTCTAATAGAAAGATTAATAATTAAGTTTCTCATCCCAGCAGTCTTTATTCCCTTATGTTACCTGCCTAAGACCTATAGGTCTTAGAGTTTGTTATCCCTAACATAAAGTAAATCTCATGTTGAAAAAAGAGATCTGCATTAAAATTTAGACAAAATCTAAAATAAGCAAAAAGTCATTTAAAAAAACCCTTTTTTTCTTCACATCAATCTTAAAACTTTGTAATTAAGAAAGCTGTTATCTGAGTAGCTATTAAGAATACTGATACAACAGACTAAAGATGGGTACTATATAAGATTCAGTATTTTAAAAAATCTTTTAAAAAGCATTAGAAATTTGAAAGAAAGAACACAATTTAAGCTAACCTTTGGTTAAAACACAATACTACTAAAAATATTCTAACATGTACATGTATTTCATGTACAAGTTAGAACTTTAAAATAAGCTCACCTTATTTTAAAAAGTGATAACCTGTTATTGTTTTCTCACTGTAACAGCTGTAATCACCTCAACTTGATAAAAGCACCTAGAAATGTAAAAATCTAGGTGTACACTATATATGTATTTGTGTTACATTCAGTATATACAACTTGCATCAAGATATAGTAAATCCTCACTTCACAGATTGCATATCTGCCCACGGGCTTGCTCACTATAATTTATTTGTAACCCCTAAATCAACACTTGCAGTGCTTCAGTCATTCTCAGATTGGTGAAAAGGTGATGAGAATGGCAAAACTAGAACAAATAATGCTAAACACTGGCATTATCTGTATGACGCTTGTAGGAATGTGAAATGATGTAGCCGTTGTGGAAACGTTTGATGGTTCTTTAAGCAGCTAATCATACAATCACCATATAATCCAGCAATTCTACTCCTAGGTATATATCCAAAAGAACTGAAAACAGGGACTCAAACAAATACATACATGTGCCAATGTTCACTGCAGCATTATTTACAACAGACAAAAAGTGGAAACAACCCAAATGTCCACTAACAAATAAATATGGATAAACAAAATGTGGTATATATATATTGGAAAGATACTCAACCACAAAAAAGGAAGTTCTGATATATGCTATAAAACATGGATAAACCTTCAAAACATGCTAAGTGAAATACGTTAGACACAAAAGGACAAATATTGTATGATTCCACTTCTATATATAAAATAGGCAAATGCTCAGAGACAGAAAGTAGAATAAAGGTTACCAAGTGGCTGTGTGGAAGGGGAAATGGCTATTCTATGGAGTGATGAAATAGTTTTGGAAATAGTGGTGGTAGCTGCACAATTCTGTGAATATAAATAATATCACTGACTTAGTCACAAATGGTTAAAACAGCAAATTTTATATGTTACCACAATATTTTTTTTAAAGATTAAAAAACTGAAGTTGTTTCTGTAAAAAAAAACCAAAACAAACAAAGAAGTAAAGATGAGTTAACCAGAATTGGAAAGAGGTCAAGAGAAACCAACACTAGGAACATTCTGAGAATATACATGTGAATTTAACACAGGGGTTTTGGTTAGCACAGGAAGGATTTTATTTTAAAAAGTGAAAATAAATGGTAACAGTGTTGCTGAGGATCTGGTAAAATTAGCACTTCCTTTTGGAGAAGGAAATGGCAACCCACTCCAGTACTCTTGCCTTGAAAATCCCATGGACAGAGGAGCTTGGTGCAGGCTACTGTCCATGGGGTCCCAAAGAGTTGGGCACAACTGAGCAACTTCACTTTTACTTTGGAAGTCAATGCAGCAATATATATGTAAAGCCTTAAACATGTATAAATATTTGACTAAGTAAACCTCCAGTCACTTACATAGAACGATTTAAAAATGCATCAAACAATAGGTACAACAGTGTTCATTGGAGCAGTTTGAAAACAAGAAGCAACCAAATGTTCAAAACTGAGATTAAATAAATAAAACCATAGTACATTTAAACAATGGATTAACATGTACTATTAAAATGTTACTAATTCATATTTAGTAACACACAAAGAAATTTATATTACATCCAAAAGTTGATTACAGAGTATATGCAACTCTGTATTTTTATTCCATGAAAAGATGCACTTGGGGAGAGGATTGTTTTTCTTCTTTTTATCTGTGTATTCTAAACAACAAATGTGATATAAGCCGTTTCTGTTTTAAAAATCAGGAACATCCATACACAGGTAATTGGCTGAATAAATTACAGTATATTAAAAAACAAGAGTACTGTGCATTTATGAAAAAAATGAAAAAGATTTCTATGAACTGATATGAAATGATTTCTAGGATATAGCAAGTGAACAGAGAAAAAATTATGTACTGTATGCTATCTATTGTATAAGAAAAAATGAAAAATAAGAAAAAAGTGTGTATCTGTGCTTATATTTGTAAAAAGAAATACAGAAAAATAAGCCAGAAACTAATGAGGTTTGTTACTAATATGAACAGGTAGTGTAAAAAGGGGTAAAAAAATGGGGGAATGGAAATGAAGTGAAGAGTTAGGTAGGAGTGATAATTCCATGGTATTCTCTCTTCTTTGACTCTTAGAATCATATTAATGTTTTAAAAGCTTAAAAAAGAGGACAAAAAACAAATCAATCTGGCAGGAAAAACAAATGAAATATAATCAGAAACAAATGAATATAACATATTTTGCATATTTTGAGTCATAAAACCATACAAAATTTATACTAGAAAGTACTAACAAAAGTCACTTTTAAATTCGATAACTACATATCCTCACTTTAAAAACAAAAATTGCTAAAAACAGTTAACTCTAGTTAGTACATTACTTTTCCCAGTGTTATAGGGTGGCAATTTTTAAATCTAGGATTCAACAAATGAGTAGAATTTTTTTAACATAATGGAAGAGAGATTTCTCATGGTTGAAGAAGGGAGTTACAAATATGAAATAGAAAACACAGAAATAATCCATTTGGTGCTGACAGATTAAATTCTTCTGGGACCAAAAGAGTTTATGTTACTGAAGAACAGAGCAAATTTTTACCCATGGAACATGATAAAAAACATGAATTGCTGACATGAGCCCTAATAACAATTTTTTAATGATTTGAATTGGAAAACAGTAGTAGTATTGACTTTGGATTACAAATAAACTTAGTGAGTTGGCAAATTCACAAATATAGAACCTTTGAAAAATGAGGAACATTTTTTACTCTCTTTTAAGTAATTTATAAAGAGATATTCACTGCAAATATTCTGTTCCTTAATTTATCCTCCATAGATAATTTTTTCCTGGATCAATTACTACTAAGATGATTGCAAAATAGGGACATCTCTAACTACAATTTCTTTTACATGTATTAGTTGCATTCTACTAAGAAGTTTTTCTTTTTTCCTTCTTATTCATTTACTATTTATTTCCGAATGGACGCCTGGATTTCTATTTTATTTGATAATATGATATTATCACTACTATTTTCAAAATAATCAATGCTCAACTTGTCCTCATTGGGCCGGTGGAAACTCTACCTCTTCAAGCTGGCTCCTGTGTCCTTTTGACAAAAGTTTTCATCATTTGAAAACTTTAACAGTACAGCTGACCTCCCCTTTCAACAAAAGGGGAGGTCAGCTGTATTGCTAAATTCTTTGTTCTTCTACCTTTAAAAATTCTCCCCCTTATAGGTACCTCTCTTATTAGTGATCAGTAGCAAGAATCCAGGAAAATGACACACCAAAAAAGGGATATTTTAAATCAGATCATAAATTCTTACATGAAGAACTGTGAGCCATTTGTATCCTTCCCTCTGTTGGCCATTGACAAGAGAAATTCTTTATTGTGTTTAACAGCAAAACTCTCATCTATAAAGAAGCAAAGTTTTCAGTTACATTATAGGTATAATTTCCCCCTCAAAATTCATTTTCACTCCTCTATGTATCTTGGGTTCCTATCATGTGATCTTTAGTGCCAAGCAAAATTTACATTAAAAAGTCAGGGTAAGAGAAATCTAATATTAACCAATTAACCCTCCCCTATCTTTTCATATTAAAATATTTTTAATTTTCAATCATTTGCTATAAAATCCAAATACTATACCAATCTTCCTTCAATATTATTTTTAGCACAAAGAGGCACTCATTAACTTAATTTCTGCTATAGATAAAGAATATAGCTTATTGCAAAGAAAGCAGATTGTCTTCCAATATTGTATTAGAACAAGAAAAAAAGTAGGTAGAATGTGAAATTTCACTGACTCCCAAAAGTTAAAGGTGGGTAATATGAAATTAATTCCACAACCACATGTTTAGAGTCTTTCAAATGATCTTCACATTAATAGAAATTCCACAGAGAAAACTTAAATTTTCGGAAAACATTACAGCCAAATTCAGAATATCAAAGATTTTAAAAAAATCTTCATAGAAAAAAATGGACACACGAAAATGTTGATATTATCACTAAGAAATACAGCTGAATCTCTCTTTTAATAAAGATTAAGATGAAGCTTTTAATTTACAAGTAAACATTAAATGTTTAATTTAAACATAAACATTTTTACCTTCAAAAAATCCTCCATAAATGGATTCCCCTCCTCGTCCATTTCCTAAGAATGAAAAGCGTGAACTCTTAGAACTGTTAGGTCAGTAATTTCCTTGAAGCATTCCTAAACAAACTGCTTCTTACAAAGTAGGCACCTGAATGACTTTATCCCAACAATACTCACAGGTTCACAGCAAATCATAAAAGATAATACTGAAAAGTTCCCAAATTACTTTTCTCCTCTCTGATACAACAATATGAGTGTGACAAAGCCTATTAATATCTGTAGAGAAAAGACTGTTCAAATTCTAATGATTGTGTAGGTCCTTTAACAGAAATTACTAGTAGCTTTCAAAGTGTCTTTAAAAACAGTTTCAGTATTTTTACAAAAAGAAAGGCGGTAAAAACTATACTGTAAAAAAAGATAATTGGATGTGACAAAATCAAACATGAACACATAAGCTACTAAGAGATATATAGTGGGTTTTTTGTTGTTGTTTAGTTGCTAAGTGGGTTTTTTGTTGTTGTTTAGTTGTTGTCTGACTCTTGTGTGACCCCACAGACTAGTCTGCCAGGCTCCTCTGGCCATGGGATTCTTCAGGCAAGAATACTGGGGTGGGGTGCCACTTCCTTCCGTAGGGGATCTTCCTGACCTAGGAATCGAACCTGCATCTCCCTCTTTGGCAGGTGATTCTTTACCACTGAGCCGCCAGGGATGTGGTACAACATCTTGTGTTGTACAATGTCTTGTGTTGTATCCAAAAGCAAATTTCTGAAATTAATTCATGCATCAAAGATGAAATTTTTTTCCTACGTTTTTCCTCCTTTATGTCTATTTCTATGAGTTGTTCTAATTTTTATTTTTGGCCATGTCAGGCAGCTTACAGAATCTCAGTTCCCCAACCAGGAACTGAACCTGGGCCCTCAGCAGGGAAAGCTTCGTATCCCAACTACTGACCACCACGGAATTTCCAGTACTTTTTGTTTGACCAAAAGATTACGTGGGATGAGAAGAAAATTGGACCAGTACTTCCAGAGACTTGTCTAACTTTCAGATCCATGTACATAAGAATAAAAGAATAAAAATTTATAAACAAAGAAAATTTGATTTTGTTTGGTAAGAATTAAAGTCTTACCTTCACTGAAGTCACCACCTTGAACCATAAAATCTTTGACAACTCGATGAAAGAGACAACTTTTATAATGTAATGGCTTCTGAGTTGATTTCCCTGTCCCCTTTTCACCTAAAGAGAAGAAAAATTAGTAGAAAAGAAATTAAGGAAATAGTATTAAAGCAATATTAATGATGAAATCACAGGAAAAATTTTTTCCCCATACTTCTTTAATTTTGTATCTATACGAGATGATGAATGTTAACTAAATTTATTGCAGTAACCACTTTATGATGTATGTAAGTCAAATCATTATGCTGCACACCTGAACTCATAGTGATATGTCAATCACATCTCAATAAAACTGAAAGAAAAATTTAAATAAAATGAATAAATAAAAAATTATTTCTCTTGATCTATAAAGACTTCTTTAAGCTACAGAATTTTCACTCCTCTCAGGAATTCTTTTAAAAATTAATTTAAAAAGCATCCATGCTTTTCTAGTGACTGGAAAAATCAATCTCTGATATAATCCTATTGCAATTAATATGTCTAAGAATTACTTTCATGTCTAGTCAATGTTGCAAATCAGCATCCTGAGAAAGAAAAATACAATGCATGAAAAAATCTAAACTGTGTTACATTGAAACTATTAGGGTGAGTGAAAATGTCAACAAACCTGTACAAAGACATCGAAAATTCTCACATGTTTTGGGGCACACATCAGAAAATAATTCAAAGACAACTCTTCCAGCTGAAAAAGAGGGTAACTGGTTTATATTTCTTCATGTAAAGATAATTTAAAATATTAAATATTCATACATAAGTGTTAAATAGGGACATTAATTTCCTTACCAGGTTGATTATTAATGGCAATGTCAAAAAAACATCTAGGACGCTGAACCTTTATTCCCATGGCGTCAATACTTCAATCTGAGTAAAATGGTTTCAGGCAAACACATTAAAACAGCAAAGATTTTTCATAAATTTCTGAAGAGAAAACAAAACAAAACGCTGTGGAGCATAAACAAGAAATGTAGTCTGAATTTATTTTAATATTTACTTCCATGACGTAAATTACATGATTATTTTCTTTGAAAGATTATACCACATCTTGTAGAAAAGACATAAAAGGTTTAGCCATTATATAATACAATTTCTATTTTAAAAAACAAATATAGACTGCCACCTCAAACAGAAAATTGTATCAAGTCTGTATGATTAGTGAACTAGAGACAAGTTACCTTTAAATAGGGAGAAATCAAGGACAAACTGATCCAATCTTTTTGCTCCTAGAAAACAAAAATAAATTTTGATTAAAATAGCGGAGTTTTAAAAAGAAAGACATTCAAATTCCTAAAAATAATTCCTCAAGGAAAAAAGAAAGTGGACTACTTTAACAATAGTTATATATGTGGTAGATTACATTATGAGTAAAAATACATTACATTTTACATATGAAGTTATTTTTTGATCATGAACAACAGCCTATACTGATCTATCTAATGTAGACAAAAACATCAATAAGTGAGATACTCTATGTAAGTTTTATCTACAGAGTAGCTAGCTACTAGTTAAGACATTGTTTTCGTAAGCATGGAAGGACTTCCTCCAAATTGTAATACCTGGTGGAGAATGATAGGGTAAAGTGAAAAGCAGAAGAAACAAAGGTACTTAGTATAAACAGCATTCAAAACAGTGAACTATAAAAATCTGTCTATCTGTTCAAACAGAGACTAAATGAAATGTTTATGCTTTTGTGAAAATTATGTCGTAAAGCTAGTAGCTCAGTAAGCTCAGTAAGCAATGAATGATATTTTAAATCAAGTGAAATTTTTATAGATTCACAGAGCTATAGGAAATAATACACAGATACATGTTTCCCCCTTGGTAACGTTTTACAAAACTACAGTATAATAGCACAGCCGTAGGGTAAAAAGCATAACAATGCTGACACAATCTACATTTCCCCAGTTCTAGCAGTACTCATTTGTGTGTATTTATTTAGTTCTACAAAATTTTATTAAATATATAAGTACATATTATTGGTCCATTCCTTATCAATTTTACACATACCACAAGCACAGGTAAGAAGAGTCAACAATAAAAGCATAGGAGACTGCCCAAATCACCAACAATTTGAAAAATACAAATCCGATGTATTTATTCATTATTGTATGGAAAAGGGGGGTTACAAACTACTTTTTCTGCAACCTCCATTTAATATTTCTAGAAGATACAATATATATACTAACTAAACAAACTAAAATTTGTTTCGCATGAAACAAAAAGAGGCCTTTCAAACCTCCAGGAAGATTATAGACACAGACTTCCTGAAAACAATAAAAACAAAACAAAACTTATTAATTTTAATAGCTTGCTAAGTTTGTTGCATTTTTATTTGTAAAAAATTTCAATGTATGCACATCTGAAGTTGAGAATACACTGAATCCATAAATCTGAGGAAACTATCTTATCTCAAAGAAAAATATCAAATTATTACTGATACTTAGTACCTGATTATCTTTTATCTTCTAAATAACTTGTGCAGGCCTTCTTAAATTCTCTACATTTGGAGGCAGAAAAGAGAGGAAATTTAGAGATTTAATTATTTTCCTCCATAAAAAAACTTCTAAAGTTAGCTGTTTAGCCACAATACCCCAAAGATTTCCATTCTCAGAAAAAGAGTATAGATAGCACTGCCTAGAACATACCAAATTGTTTACAATTACAGTTGATCTCCTATTTACCACATTCTTAAAAACTCCTTATTTGAAAAACAGGTAAGTATTATGAAAGCTTAGAAAGTAATTCCTAATACCCTTAATCTTTTAGATAAAATCTTTGATGATTTTCCAAGTTTCTCAATTCTAAGGCATACTGTAAACAATCTTGTAATTCTGAGACTTTGCAATCACAATAAATAGTAACACTAATTTATGGAGTTAGGACTGTAAGTAGAAGCTACTAGGATAGCTGTTTGCTCTGTTTTTTTTTTTTTTTGCTATTGATTAAGTGCTGCTTATATGGGTAAGTTTACTTTGGGAAAACATTAAACTCCACTTAGAATTTGTGTAGTTTCTGGCATGTTATGTTACACTAAATTTACTTTGTTAAAACTTTATCTAAAACAAAATTCTTGGGGTTCCTAGTGTCTCCTCCAATGCAGGAGACATGGGTTCAATCCCTCATCCAGAAAGATCCTACATGCTGCAGAGCACTAAGCCCAGGCACCGCAACTGCTGAGCCTGTGCTCTAGAGTCGGGGAGCTGCAACTGCCGAGCTCACCTGCCCTGGAGCCAGCGCCCCACAACAGGAGGAGCCCCTGCAAGAACCCTGCACACCACAACTAAGAGTAGCCCCGCATTTGCCACAACCAGAGAAAAGCCCGAGCAGCAGGGAAGACCCAGCCCAGCCAAAAATAAATGAGTAAATATGCTTTTAAAAATAAAATTATTATTTCTCTACCCCTGATTCTCTCAAAACAGTAAACACCATTATCCAACCCGGTTGCTACCACCAAAGAAAACGTAAATTTTATTGAACTCAGTATATCCAAAATATTATTTCAACATATAATCAACATAACATGCTATTAATGATGATTCACATTCTCTTTCTGTTACTATCCTGTGCTAAGTTGCTTCAGTCATATCCGACTGTGAGACCCCTATGGACTGTATATAGCCTGCCAGGCTCCTCTGTCCATGGGCTTCTCCAGGAAAAAATAACAGAATGATTTGCCATGTTACCAAGTCTTACAAGTCTTGGAAATCAAGCGGGGTGTTTTTTTGGCCTTACTGGGAGGCTTGTGGGATCTTTGTTCCCTGACCAGGAATCACACCTGGGCCACTGCAGCAGAGGAGTCAGGTTCTAACCACTGGACCACCAGGGAATTTCCAGAAATCAGTGTTTATGCCACATTTCAAATGTTCTATAACCACATGTGGCTGGTGGCTACTGTACTGGACAGCATGGTTCTAAATACTTCAGCTCATGTTGATCTCTACAACTTTATGGAACATTCCCAAGCTGGCTTCAGCCCCACTGGAGATCCTGCTGTTCTTCAAAAGTTTGTGCATGCATGCTCAGTCATGCTCTTTGCAATCCCATGGACAGCAGCCCACCAGGCTCCTCTATCCATGGGATTTCCTAAGCAAGAACACTGGCCACTCCAGTAGCCATTCCCTTCTCCAGGGGATCTTCCCAACCTAGGGATCGAATCCCATCTCCTGAATGGGCAGGTCCAATCTTTACCACTGTGCCACCTGGGAAGACCAAACAGCCAAGGCCTGTCCTTCGTCAGGTCTTTCGCATTCACTGTGCCCTCTGAGGAATGCTCTTACCCCGCTTCTTCACATGGTTCATGTCTCCACTTAAGTCAGTGCTCAAGGATCACTTCCTCGTGGAAATCATTCTTTGCCAGTATATTCACAGAAGCAGGCCCTATCCTCCAGCATTTTATATTCCTTTATTCTGCTTTACTTTTCTTCCTAGCATTTATTGCTACTTGATATTTTAAGTTTTTATATATTTTCCTCTTATTAGAATATAAGCTTCATGATGTGAGAGACCTTTTCAGTTTTGCTCCCCTCTTAATCCAAAGTGCCTCAAACAGTACTTGATTATGGCAGGAAACCAATATTTAATAAATCAATAAACATACAAGAAGACTAGGCATGTGTGAGAATGCTTTTCTGCAACACTGCAATAACAATAATTAAAAGGAAACACCCAAAATGTCCCCAAATGAGACAATATCTGAGTAAACTGTGGTATATACATGCTATTTAATACTATAAAACAGTTTAAAAAGTCTTTACGCACACTATCCAAAACACCTGTTTAGGTGAAAAGAAAAAATAAAGTTGCATTCAAGTATTTTTTTTTTAATACCCTAAAATAATAGTCTGCTTCCACAGAGAGAAAGGTCTTGAGATAAATACCAAAACTTCAAACAGTAAGTACTCTATAGGGGTACAGGAGTAAGGATGGAAGTCAATGAGGGTCTTTAACTATAATGTTTGAATTTGCAACAAGAATATATTCACGTATTAGTTTCCAATTTAAAGAAAGACATATCTTCAAAGTAAAATAAAATAGCAGAAAATATGTGAAAATATTTAGAGCTTATTTCTAAGTGAAAGAGTCATAGACGATTTTTGTTTTAGTATTCTCATTTTCCAAGTTTTCTATGACAAATACAGACCTGTAAAAGTAACTCTTCAAAACAGCATTCAAGACTTAACGTATTTTTTAAGTGTTTCACTTTCAGGCTTACTACGGTTGTTTCCTATTTAAATCTAGAAGATTTCAGGAAATTATTTTTCTTTTCACAAAACTGTGTACCCCTCCAAAGGAAGGGTACATTTGCTCCAACAGAAGCAAGGAAAAATACTTGAGTATTTACCTAAATAAACTTTGGATGTTAAATAACTTTTCAGGTTCACTAACAATGAAATAAATAATGGAGACAAAGTTGAGAGTCCTTTGGACGGCAAGGAGATCCAACCAGCCCATCCTAAAGGAAATCAACCCTGAATATTCATTGGAAGGACTGTTGCTCAAGCTGAAGCTCCAATACTTTGGCCACCTGAAGTGAAGAGCTGACTCACTGGAAAAGATCTGATGCTGGGAAAAACTGAAGGCAAAAGGAGAAGGAGGTGGGCAGAAGATGAGACAATTAGATAGCATTACCAACTCAGTGGACATGAACCTGAGCAAACTCCAGGAGACAGTGGACGACAGGGCAGCCTGGTATGCTGCAGTCCTTGGGATTGCACGACCTAGTGATTGAACAACAAATAATAAAGAAATAAATAACTGAGACAAACAGATTTGATCTCATGAAAAAATGTATTATTTCTATTTTTCAAAGGGAAATTAGAAAGTAAAAAATTGGGGAAATATTTCCAAACATGATGCGCTAGTTTCCTTACTGTAGAACACTGGCAAGGCCCATCCTACTCACCGAAGAACACGAAGCCCCTTAGGTCCCTATATATAAATATCAGTCCATGTGACAAGCAAAAGAAGCCCTCTCACTGTCCCTCTTCCCCTCCTTGAGGACTGTAGGGTCCATGCAGGAAACAATTAAAAGCACAAAGGTTACCCAAGGGAATATAAACAATTCATAAAAAAATGAAATCAAAAATATAAACAGTATGAAAACTTTTGCTAAGCAACTTGGCACTATAGACCAAGAATATATTCATAATCATTCTAACCTTTAACACTTTAGTAATTCAAACTCTTTGAATGTCTCTGTTGCTGCTACGTCATATCAGTCGTGTCCAACTCTGTGCGACCCCATAGACAGCAGCCCACCAGGTCCCCCGTCCCTGGGATTCTCCAGGCAAGAACACTGGAGTGAGTTGCCATTTCCTTCTCCACTGCATGAAAGTGAAAAGTGAAAGTGAAGTTGCTCAGTCGTGTCCGACTCTTCGAGACCCCACGGACTGCAGCCCACCAGGCTCCTCCATCCATGGGATTTTCCAGGCAAGAGTACTGGAGGGGGGTGCCATCGCCTTCTCCATTGAATGTCTCTAAAGGCAGCCATTTAAAATAAAATCTTCTTTAAAGAAAGTGAAAGTGAAGTCGCTCAGTCGTGTCTGACTCTTTGCGACCCCATGGACTGTAGCCCACTAGGCTCCTCCATCCATAGAAATTTCTAGGCAAGAGTACTGGAGTGGGTTGCCATTTCCTTCTTCAGGGGATCTTCCTGACCGGGGAATCGAACCCTGGACTCCCACATTGCGGGCAGATGCTTTACCGTCTGAGCCACCAGGGAATAGTAATTAGGAACAATCTAACAGTTCATACAGCTTAAAAAAAAAACAGACATAAGACCTAAATAGACATTTCTCCAAAGAAGACATACAGATGTTCCAAAATACACAAGAAAAGGTGTTGAATATCGCTAATTATTAAGAGAATTGCAAATCCAAACTCCAACGAGGAATCACTTCACAGCAGTTAGAATGGCCATAATCAAAAAATCAGGGCTTCCCTGGTGGCTCAGTGGTGAAGAATCTGCCTGCCAATGCAGGAGACACACATTCGATCCCTGATCTGGGAAAATCCCACCTTCCTTGGAGCAATTAAGCCCAAATGCGCCAGTAGGAATTAAGCTACTGAGAGTATGCTCTAGAGCCCAGGAGCTTCAGCAAGAGAAGCCACTGCAATGAGAAGCCAGACCTACTGTATAGCATAGGGAACTATATTCAGTATCTTGTAATAATCTATAATGGAAAAGAATCTGAAAAAGAATACACACACACACACACCTGAATCACTCTGCTGTACACTTGCAACTAACACAACATTGTAAATTAACCATACTTCTATAAAAAATAAACAAAACAAAAAAACAACCTAAATGCCTAACATGACAAGTAAATTAAGAACTATATTTGATGGACTGCTACACTGCTTATGAAAATAAAATCTTTAATATAACATGGAAAAAGTGTTTAAGTGAAAAAATTATGTAGTGAAAATGATTTTAATGGTAAAAAAAATTCATATACTGTCACTGTAGTGCTTTTTATAATAGTAAAAAGGAAGTTGTATAGTGAAAGAAATTGGTTAAATAAACAATATCATTATGAAATGGATGGTATTCATCTAGTCATTGGAAATCATATTCTTACATGTTAAAATAACAGAGGTAATGCAAACTAGTACAGCCACTATGGAGAACAGTGTGGCAATTTCTTAAAAAATTGCAAATAGAACTGCCTTATGACCCAGCAATCCCACTGCTGGGCATACACACCAAGGAAACCAGAACTGAAAGAGAATCATGTACCCCAATGTTCATTGCAGCACTGTTTGTGATAGCCAGGACATGTAAACAACCTAGATGTCCATCAGCAGATGAATGGATAAGGAAGCTGTGGTACATATACACAATGGAGTATTACTCAGCCATTAAAAAGAATACATTTGAATCAGTTCTAATGAGATGGATGAAACTGGAGCCTATTATACAGAGTGAAGTAAGCCAGACAGAAAAACACCAATACAGTATACTAACGCATATATATGGAATTTAGAAAGATGGTAATGATAACCCTGTATGTGAGGCAGCAAAAGAGACACAGATGTATAGAATGGACTTTTGGCCTCTGAGGGAGAGGGAGAGGGTGGGAGAATGGAATTGAAACATGTATACTATCATGTAAGAAACGAATCGCCAGTCTATGTTCGATACAGGATACAGGATGCTTGGGGCTGGTGCACGGGGACGATCCAGAGAGATGATATGGGGTGGAAGGTGGGAGGGAGGTTCAGGATTGGGAACTCATGTACACCTGTGGCAGATTCGTGTCAATGTATGGAAAAACCAATACAGTATTGTAAAGTAAAATAAAGTTAAAAAAAAATAACACAGGTAACATTTTTCACCAACTGGATTGAAGGAAATAAAAAATGCTGACCTCATATATTACTGACACTAGCAAAGGGGTAAATCTGATAATCCATTGCCAACGTGACAACACACATTACAAATGCATTAACAACCCTTTGACTCAATAACCCTATTCCGAGGAATTTATATATCATTCGCGAAATAAGGTATATACAAGGTCATACAAGGCACCATCATTTGTAATAGTTTAAAGGCCATAAACCTAACTGTACATAAAGAAGAGGTTACATAAATCATATGACCTCTGTAAAAGTTACTGGCTATAAAAAGGAATGAGAAAGCTGGTTATCTGCTATCTCCCAGGCCTTTTAAGTAAAAAACAAAAACCAAACAACAACAACAAACTACAGAAACGTATATATTTTCTTTGTAATTTTTCAAAAGAACTTTTAAAGAAAATGTGTTTTGTCCAATACAGACATATCTGGTGGGAGAGGAAATGGGTAGCTGGGGAAGATGGGTAAGATTTTTTTTTACTGTATAACTTTTCAATTTTATGCCACTACTAATACTAAAGCACACTAATACTACCATTAAAAGTTCTTTAAAAATAAAACTGAAAAAGAAAAATTATCAAAGACCACTCATAGATGAGAAGATAGTCATAAAATATTAGGTGAAAGAAAGCAAGTTAGCAAGCAGTATTATCTGTAAGATTCCAATTTTACACATTATCAAATGCACATAAAAAAGATATCATTCAATAAAAAAAGGAAATTCTGCCATTTGCAACAACATGGTTGGACCTTAAAGACAATAAGCTAAGTGAAATTAAGTCAGACAGAGAAATACTGTATGATCTTACTTGTATGTGGAATCGAAAGTAAATTAAAAAATATATTCACACATGCACAAACACACCAAACTCAGAGAGAAGGATATCAGATTCACGGTTACCAGAGGCAGGGGCTAGGCTTGAGGGAACTGGATGAAATGGGTTACAAGGTACAAACTTTCAGTTATAAGATAAGTAACTCCTAGGGATGTAATATACAACATTGTTAACACAGTTAGCACTGCTGTATGGTATATTTTAAAGCTGCTAAGAGAATAAAGTTCTAAAAGTTCTCACCACAAGGAAAAAGCATCATTTCCCCCCTTGTATCTGTATGAGATGGTGGATGTTAAAGTGAACTTATTGTGGCAATCATTCTTCAATGTGTAAGTCAATTCATTATGTTATGCACTTTAAACCTGCACAGTGCTATACCTCAATAAAACTAAAAGGAAAAAACAGGATTTACATAAAAATATTAATGAATCACGAATTATGCAGCATTACTTACAGACATGGAAACAACTTAAGTGTCCCCTGATAAGTGGATAAAGAAAATGTGTCACACACACACATTGCGGAATATTATTTAGTCACAAAAAAGGAATAAATTCCTTCCACTTGTGACAACATGGATGGGCCTCAGGGACATTGTGTTAAGTGAAAACAGCCAGGCAGAGAAAAACAAATACTGTACAATCTCATACATGGAATCATAAAACAAAACAAAAAAAAACCCAAATCTGAACTTATAAAGTCCCAAGAAAATAGTGTGCATGTGTGCACGCTAAGTCTCTTCAGTTGGTCTGACTCTTTGTGACCCCATGGACTGTAGCCCACCAGGCTCCTCTGTCCACGGGATTCTCCAGGCAAGATACTGGAGGGGGTTGCCATGCCCTCCTCCAGGGGATCTTCCCAACCCAGCGATCAAACCCATGTTTCTTACATCTCCTGCACTGCATGGCTAGCGCCACCTGGGAAGCCCCAAGAATATAGGGTACAGCATGGCGAGTAATACTGTGCTCTGTATTTGAAAGTTGTTAAACAAATGATCTTGTCACAATGAAAAAAAAATTTGTATGTGAGGTGAACGTTAACTAGATTTACTATGGTGATCATTTTGCAATATATACACATAGTCACATACACATGGGCTTCGCTCATAGCTCAGTAGGTAAAGATCTGCCTGCAATGTAGAAGACCAGGGTTTGATTCCTGGGTCAGGAAGATCCCCTGAAGAAGTGAATGGCTACCCACTCCAGTATTCTTGCCCGGAGAATCCCATGGACAGAGGAGCATGGCAGGCTATAGTCCATGGGGTCGCAAGAGTTGGACATGACTAAGCGACTAAACCATCACCACCATCAATCACATACACAGTGAATTATACACACATTATCATATACACAGTGATCATGTTGTACATCTGAAACAAATTTAAAATTATATGTCTATTACACTTAAAACAAAAGGATATACAACAAAATATTAACACTGATAATATCTGGGTCATGAATTTAAGGGTAATTGTTATGTATTTCTGTTTTCCAAATTTTCTTCAACAGGTATAATTTTATAATCAAGAAAATATTTTTAAGAAATACTAACAAAATGAGATAATTTTCTGCTTATTAAAATAGCAAAGATCTTTTAAAAGAATAATTCCCAATACAGTAAGCAAATCCTCTGGAAATGTATGTAGAAACTATTTATACCTCAAACTGGTTTATACCTTAAAAATCCAATTGCTAGGAATCTACTGTAAGGAACTATCTTAGAAAGCCTTCATGTATAAAGTTGGCCATGTTAGTGCTCCTTTTATACTATCTGAAGTAACCTTTTCAGTATTATGAAAAATGATAGTTGAACAAAATATCACAGTTGTTGAAGCAATGCTTACAGTGATCAATAACTTGGAAATGCTCATAATTTGTTAAAAATACTCGATATAAAACAATAATGTAGTATTATAATCACATAAACTACTCCTTCAAATTCAAAGATTTACAAAAGAGAAAAAAAGACTGAAAGGAAATAATTACTACAGTATTGGGTTTCAAGACTGGAGGGTGGGGATATATGTATGTGTATGTATAGCTGATTCACTACATGTGAATCACAGAAACACAACATTGTAAGCCAACTATATTCTAATCACCAAAAAAAAAACAGCCGAAGAGTGTTTTTGCCTTACTATACTTCTTTAATAAACATAACTGCTATTATAAATAAAAAATTCATAATATAATAAAAAATGTACATACAATCTAAGATTATAATGTACATGTCTCTGTGTGGTTATGATACACATTTAGGTTAACACCACACAGGAATACTTTTCTTAGAAACAGTTTTAAATGGTATCTTGAAATAACAAATATGCTTTAAATTTAAGAAACATGAAAGATAGCAAATTATTATTTTTTTGCAAATTATTATTAAAAGCACTATATAAATACCTTAAGTATGTAAATGTTTTAACATTAATAGCTAATGAACAATGATGACACAAAAGATGGCTCAATGTTATCTCTCTAACATTATTGATATCAAATTTTATCTAATCAGAAATAGTATACAGTATTCCCTCTTTACTTATGATTTCCTGTTATTACACTATCTAAAAAATGCAACACAAACATCTAGTCAATTTTTTTTTTCTTTTTAAGGAGTAAAGAGGTGGCACTAGGGGTAAAGAACTTGCCTGCCAATGCAGGATATGTAAGAGATGCGGTTCGATCCCTGAATTGGGAGGAACCCTGGAGGAGGGAATGGCAATCCACTCCAGTATTCTTGCCTGGAAAAACCCTTGGACAGAGGAGCCTGGTGGGCTACAGTCCATAGGGTTGCACAGAGTCAAACATACCTGAAGCAACTCAGCATGGACACAAAAAGAAAACAATACTGACAGATACCAAAAATACAATTCAGGACAAAAATCAAGTCTACACAATTTTCAAGCCTATGCAATTTTCAATAAAGTAAGTCATGAATTTCCTAAAAATAGTTCACAAAGAAAGCTTTCAGAGCAATAATCTGCAGGTGAACTGTTGACTGCATAGCTGTTTAATCTAAACGAGTTGCAGCCATTCCTGTAAAATGTAGCTGTATTTTTTTCTTTTAAAAAAAATCATCATATCGAGCAACATGCCCTATTCCTGTACAGCAATCAGCATCAGTTCAGTCGCTCAGTCGTGCCCAACTCTTTGCGACCCCATGAATTGCGGCACGCCAGCCTCCCTGTCCATCAGCAACTCCGAGAGTTCACTCAGATTCACATCCATTGAGTCAGTGATGCCATTCAGCATCTCATCCTCTGTCGTCACCTTCTCCTGCCCCCAATCCCTCCTAGCATCAAAGTCTTTTCCAATGAGTCAACTCTTCCCATGAGGTGGTCAAAGTACTGGAGTTTCAGCTTTAGCATCATTTCTTCCAAAAAACACCCAGGGCTGATCTCCTTGCAGTCCAAGGGACTCTCAAGAGTCTTCTCCAACACCACAGTTCAAAAGCATCAATTCTTCAGTGCTCAGCCTTCTTCACAGTCCAACTCTCACATCCATACATGACCACTGGAAAAACCATAGCCTTGACTAGACGAACCTTAGTCGGCAAAGTAATGTCTCTGCTTTTGAATATACTATCTAGGTTGGTCATGACTTTCCTTCCAAGGAGTAAGCATCTTTTAATTTCATGGCTGCAGTCACCATCTGCAGTGATTTTGGAGCCCCCAAAAATAAAGTCTGACACTGTTTCCACTGTTTCCCCATCTATTTCCCAAGAAGTGATGGGACCGGATGCCATGATCTTCGTTTTCTGAATGTTGAGCTTTAAGCCAACTTTTTCGCTCTCCTCTTTCACTTTCATCAAGAGGCTTTTTAGCTCCTCTTCACTTTCTGCCATAAGGGTGGTGTCATCTGCATATCTGAGGTTATTGATATTTCTCCCGGCAATCTTGATTCCAGCTNATTTTGGAGCCCCCAAAAATAAAGTCTGACACTGTTTCTACTGTTTCCCCATCTATTTCCCATGAAGTGACGGGACCAGATGCCCATATGTGAAATAGATGACCAGTCCATGTTCGATGCATGAAACGGGGTACTCAAAGCTGGTGCACTGGGACAACCCTAAGGGATGGGATGGGGAGGGAAGTGGGAGGGGCTTCAGGATGGGGGACACATGTACACCCATGGCTGATTCATGTCAGTGTATGGCAAAAACCACCACAATATTGTAAGGTAATTAGCCTCCAATTAAAANGTACTCAAAGCTGGTGCACTGGGACAACCCTAAGGGATGGGATGGGGAGGGAAGAGGGAGGGGCTTCAGGATGGGTGACACATGTACACCCATGGCTGATTCATGTCAGTGTATGGCAAAAACCACCACAATATTATAAGGTAATTAGCCTCCAATTAAAATTAATGAATCTTTTTTAATTTAATAAATAAATAAAAGAGCACTGTGATGTCTCACAGAATAGCTAAATGTTCCAGGTCCCTTTGGACCATATTATGACAGAGAGGAGAATTCACGTAGCCCCAGGGCAATATCCTGATGGTATAATGTCATTATACATGGGAACTGCTTCTAATAATTCTTCCTGATGAATAGGAAAACACATTTGACGGGTCAGTAATCAGATACCACACACCCTTGGTTGTGTTAATTTTCTCTATCAAAGAGACCACCTCCAGGCACTTCCTAGCAGTCCAGTGGTTAAAAATCTGCCCTGCAATGTAGGAGTCACAGGTTTGACCCCCTGGTCCAGGAACTAAGATCCCACATGCTGTTGCTGCTGCTGCTGCTAAGTCGCTTCAGTCATGTCCGACTCTGTGCGACCTCATAGACGGAACCCCACCAGATTCCCCCATCCCTGGGATTNTCATCTTTCAGGATTTGAAATAGCTCAACTGGAATTCCATCACCTCCACTAGCTTTGTTCATAGTGATGGATTCTAAGGCCCACTTGACTTCACATTCCAGGATGTCTGACTCTAGATGAGTGACCACACCATCATGATTACCCCAATACAAAATAAAAAGCTTTTAGAAAGTTAATGTATACAAAATGTTTAGGCCAGAATGCCTGGTGCAGTGCTTACTGAATGTTAGCCGTTACAGGGTCTCCAACAACTCTGCAATCCTAATAGCTCTATTATTATTGTTTTAAAAATAATTTATTTGGTGGCCAAAATGAACATGAAAATATATAAGACTATTTTTATCTTTATTCCATTTTATGTGAATATAAGTTTTGCTGTGGAAATGTTAATATGTTTGATCTGGAGTGTTGTCCAATCTACTCGACGAGTTACATGTGTATGGTGTACACATGATATTACTTTCCCTAAATCAGACAAGTTCTGAGTTCTGAAATAATCTGACTCAAAGAACAGGAGGTATGCGAGATAGGACAATATATTGGCAAAAATACTTCCTGTTTGATCACTCATCCTGCTGCTTCTTGGGTACATCCCTTGTAATTNTAAGTTAAATAAGCAGGGTGACAATATACAGCCTTGACATACTCCTTTTCCTATTTGGAACCAGTCTGTTGTTCCATGTCCAGTTCTAACTGTTGCTTCCTGACCTGCATACAGGTTTCTCAAGAGGCAGGTCAGGTGGTCTGGTATTCCCATCTCTTTCAGAATTTTCCACAGTTTATTGTGATCCACACAGTCAAAGGGTTTGGCAAAGTCAATAAAGCAGAAATAGATATTTTTCTGGAACCCTCTTGCTTTTTCCAGGATCCAGCAGATATTGGGAATTTGATCTCTGGTTCCTCTGCCTTTTCTAAAACCAGCTTGAACATCTGGAAGTTCATGGTTCACATATTGCTGAAGCCTGGCTTGGAGAATTTTGAGCATTACTTTACTAGCATGTGAGATGACTGCAATTGTGCAGTAGTTTGAGCATTCTTTGGCATTGCCTTTCTTTGGGATTGGAATGAAAACTGACCTTTTCCAGTCCTGTGGCCACTGCTGAGTTTTCCACATTTGCTGGCGTATTGAGTGCAGCACTTTCACAGCATCATCTTTAGGATTTGAAATAGCTCAGCTGGAATTCCGTCATGAAAATTTTACCTAAGAGCTGAAATTGTAAAGTTGAACAATAAACATTCATTATACCATTGCAAAGAGCTGAAATAATTACAGAATTCAAAAGTAAATCTTTTCATTGAACACTAACTTTGTTTATGTTAAATGAACATGTGATGGAAACTGATAATCATAGGCATGATTACAACATTAAATCATTTAAAAAGAAGATGTAAAAAAGGAATTTTTGGAAAGTTTTCTGATAATTGGAAGCTAGCTTTTAAGAGACAAAGTTTATGATCTGTCGAATATGATCCTCACAGTATATTCAGGGTAAGTGACATAAGGCATAGAGATGCACTTATCCTTAGAAAACACGGGAAGCAGATTTGTGAGGAGGCTGCTAATGACTGCAGTCAGTTGCCTGCAAATCATAATGGCTAAGGTCAGCAGTGAAATATCGTTCAAAGTGCTAACCTGGAGAGACTTCAAGTATGAAAGAGTGAAGTTGAAGTGCACTTATCACCTTAGTGGTGCCCATCAAAAGGGACTATTCTCAGCATGTGACCTGAGCACACCCACTGGCCACAACCAGAGTTTTGTGATTATGAAACAATAGTAATCAAAGAACATTTTGTATTTCACCCTAATGCTCCCTCATTTCCAGAAGCATATTGGTTATTCACGACATTATGACTAGAGAAACTTTTTGTTAAATTTCCATCTTTCCCAAAACCCCTTTTGCAAAGGCAATGAGTACAGGGTGAATTTGAATTAGCCTTTATTAAACAACATTACATCTGGACTCTGGGGGCTTTCATTTTGCATAAAAAGCCAAAATTGACATCTATTCCTTCTTAAAATAATAAGCTCTAAAGTCCGTTAACCTTCGCTTCAATTTTAGTGCAGTATTTACAACATAAAACAACATTCTAAGAAAATGTCATGCTGCTCTGAAATATGCACCCTGAAAATAAAATGACCCTTCCAGACTTTGGATGGCATTTTTAGGAAATGTTTAATTTGGTTTATGAGTCAGCTTTTTGAGTTGAAGTGAAACTTCAAGGTTTTTAGTGTTGCTTCTCCACTTTCAAAAATGTTATATATAACAATACAGAGATGATGTATGTGAAGCTAAACTTAGTATTAGTTCAAGTTTAAGGNAAAGAACTCAAAATTTCGAACCTTGTACGTTTGCTTACTTGTACACGCCTGACAACAGGGGAAGACAACCCTGACAAAAGTTCGCAGAAGCAAAAACCACAAAAAGTGAACAAAATTTTAAAAAACGCACAGAATCCTACTGCAAGACAAGACGCCATTAGTATCTCAGGACACCAGTACTCTTGAATCATAAAGAAAACGCTAAGGTAAAGAGAGCTCTGTTTAAAACAGATGTAGGTAATTCCTTATGAAGAAGATCCCATCTTAAATGATTTTTAAAAAAGGAGGAGTGATAAAACGGGTAAATTTTCACATATATAAAAGACATGAATTAGAGAAACAGCCATTCTAGATATCGGTGCCTTTTCTGGATTTTATACCGCGATTTCGAAACTGTTTACACACCTCCTCTCCATCATCTGTACAAACCGGCCATTCTTTGCCAAACGGTAATCCACAGACTCACTTTTTTAAATCTGGTTTTGACTACTGAAAATTAACCGTACCCTCTAATTTCCACAACATTTAATTGTTCGTTGGACGCATTTCTGACCCCTACTGCAAACACTTGCTCCTGCATAAAGTACTATTGTGGGAAGAAATGAAAATCAATGCACAAAATAGTGCTTTTATAACATTTTCAAAACGACTAAGAGTTTCCCATTCCTGCAGACCTCGATTCAGCGCCTTAAAAGACTAAATGAAGACTAGCCAAATTCACACACTTCTCCCAAAGCATTTGGAATTCCGAAGCCATCACCTTCCTCCAAGAGTAATTCCTCCTAAAAGGCCTGCGCTGCTCACAGTTCTTCGGAAACGTGGGAGAACTTGGAGTCAGTTCTGGGATAAGAAGGGAAGAGCCTGGATTGGAGTTTGGGGAGAACTAAGTGGCCTGTGCCACTACACTACGCAAGACAGTTGCTATGAGAGGAAAAGGTCGGAGCCGGGGGAAAGCCTGTCTTCGTTCTAATCTTAAGCCCTGAGATCCAGGCTCCTCGCCTGCCACTCTCCACCCCTAATCTGACAGGATGGCAGGTAACGCGTCCCGTTTCCCCACCTATCCTCCCACCTACCCCGCACTCGTGCTCGGTCTTACGATTTTGAAGCATCAAAATCACCTCGGCTCCCTGGAGTTCAGGCCACCGTCGCTGCCGCCATATTACAGCTTGTGCGGCAAAATGCGTCAGGGAGGGAGGTGTGCGCCCGAGAAGGGAGGGCGGGGGCTGGCGAGGGGAGGGCCATTTTCCAGGTCCGGAAGGCACGGCTGGAAGCCCTCTCCAGCAGCACTTGCTGCAAAGCTAGCGCTACGATCCTCGGGGGCCCCTCTGGGATCGGGCAGCCCCAATATCTTGAGAGGAAGACGGTTAAGTCGGTCTGGGCCTATCGCGCCGGCTCCGCCCCTCTTCTAGGGCCCTTCCCGCTCTCGCACCCCGGCACAGCTGCAAAGGACGGTACCGAAACAGCACAGGCTCTGCGCCACCTACTTGCACCAGTCCAGTCTCCTCTTCCCGGGGTCCGGTCCTTTAAAGCGCTTCAAATCTACCGCCGCCAGAAAAGGCGCTAAAGACCACTAACCGACTCCCTCCCCCCACAACCCAGTCCCGGCGTGGAGGGGAAACGTCGCGCCGGAAATACGTCACTGCTCGGTGGCTCGCGTCTTCTGGTGATCCCTTGCTTGCGTTGTCTCACCCTCCCTGGAGTTCTAGGATTTTGGAGCGAGTTAAATATCTGGCCCATAGGTAGCTTAATGGTTTCTGTGTAAGTTGATTGACAGCGTTTGTAACCGTTAGAATGCCAAGCCGTTCGTGAAATGAAGTGCTTCACTTAATAAACATTGACTGAGCTTCTGCCAGGGTATTAGGAAGGAGACCCTACTTTCAAAGAGCTTCCCAGGTCAGCTTCTAGTTAATGCTGTGACACACGTTAAAAAAAAAAGAAAGAAATGGACAAGTGCTATTTGAGGAAAGAAGGAAATTATAGAGGACATTGACGCCCTTTATTGTCTTTTAAAAATATTCTCATAGCAACCCCATGATATGTTATCCTTGTTTCAAAGATAAAGAAATTGAGGCTCAAGGAAGATAAGTGCGTTCCCAAATACGTTGTTCCTAAATACCAAAGTAAGGCTTTGACTCCAAATCCAGTGCTTTCTGCGGAAAACACTATTTAGGACATATGTTGCTATTTAATTGTTTCAAGAGGTTAAGAGTTCCTAGATTGTTAGAATTATAATAATCCCCCCTGATATTCAGGGGAGTTGAGGGCAGTCATTGTGAAGATATGCCATGTGTTTTAAAGAAAACAGCCCCCTTGTGATGGTTAGTGTTCTGTGTCAACTTGGCTAGGATATGGTGCCCAGTTATTTGGTCAAATAGTCTAGATGTGTTTCCCAAGGTATATTTTAGATGTGATAAACATTTACAATTCCAAGACTTAAAGTAAAGCAGGGTGGGGCTCATCCAATCAGCTTAAGGCCTTGAGAGCAGAGGCTGAGATTTCCTAAGGAAGAAAGCATTATGCCTCAAGATGGCATTATAGAAACTCTGCCTGGGTTTCCAACATGCTTGGCCTGCTGTGTTAATTTCAATCTTCCTTGGTGGCTCAGAGGTTAAATCGTCTGCCTGAATGCTGGAGACCCGGGTTCAATCCCTGAGTCAGGAAGATACCCTGGAGAAGGAAATGGCAATCCACTCCAGTACTCTTGCCTGGAGAATTCCATGGAGGGAGGAACTCTGTAGGCTACAGTCCATAGGGTCGCAAAGAGTTGGACACGACTGAGCAACTTCACAACTTCACATGTGCACTTAGAGCCTGCTAACCCATCCTACAGATTTCAGACTTTCCAGCCCCCACAATTGTAAGCCAATTTCTTCCAATAAATCTGTTTTTCTGTAAAAACAAACAAAAGGAAACAGGGGACTTAGATTTTATTGTATGAAAAGAAAGTTACAATTATTTAAAATTTTCACCCCTTTCTCTTTGGTAAATTAGTAATTATCAACAACAGCTGAGTGTGTGGTAGGTACACTTAAGGGTCTTCACTGGTTTTATTATCTGTAAAACTGAGAGGACAATCCTGGCCACTTTAAGCCATTACTTTCATTGCAAGAAAGTAGTGTCATACTCTGGAGAAGGCAATGGCATCCCACTCCAGTACTCTTGCCTGGAAAATCCCATGGACAGAGGAGCCTGGTGGGCTGCAGTCCATGGGGCTGCTAGGAGTCGGACACGACTGAGCGACTTCACTTTCGCTTTTCACTTTCATGCATTGGAGAAGGAAATGGCACCCCACTCCAGTATTCTTGGCTGGAGAATCCCAGGGACGGGGGAGCCTGGTGGGCTGCTGTCTATGGGGTCACACAGATTGGGACACAACTGAAGCGACTTAGCAATTGTTCTAAGAAGGAACCTCTTGCAAGTAAAAGGAAGTATTACCTCCAACAATATGGTGGCTTAAGGAACAAAGGACTTATTTCTCTCTTAAATAATAGGTCTGGTGAGTGGACCAGATCAAAGGGCAACTCTCCTCCATATAGTCAGTCAGGACCTTACATTCCTTGTATGTAATTCCAACATACTCCAGGGCCTTGACATTGCATGATTAAATTAGAGTATATTGCCTTGAGTTTCAGCCATCAGGAAAATATTACAAAAACTAAGATCCTGGCATCCAGTACCATCACTTCATGACAAATTGAGAAGTGGAAACAGTGACAGATTTTATTTTCTTGGGCTCCAAAATCACTGCAGATGAAAATCACTGCAGACGGTGACTGCAGCCACAAATTAAAAGATGCTTGCTCCTTGGAAGAAAAGCTATGACAAACCTAAACAGTGTATTAAAAAGCAGAGACATCACTTTGTCAACAAAGGTTCATATAATGAAAGCTATGGTTTTTCCAGTAGTCATGTATGGATGTGAGAGTTGGACCATAAAGAAGACTGTCACTATCATCCAGGCCTGTTGTTTCCAGGAGCTGGTCTGGCACTCATAGCTTAGCCTTGGTATTTCTGCTGAACATAACAATGCACAGAATACCAACATGAAACAAGGCCACTTTCTGACTGATACATCAAGACCAAAACAAGACCATACCATAATCATACCTGAACTTAGACAAAAAACAGTATTGTCCAAACCACGAAAAATGACCAAACATCCACTTATTGTGGCCAGTAGGAGTGACAGCTGCTTCTTTACCAATCCTAGCTTTAACTTAGCTTCATCCTTTCTGCCTTCTAGATAAAATTTATTAAGATGCCCAGTAAATTCCTCATAGTAGCCAATCTAGAGCATCCCTGTTAAACTTCCTTGTGTTAAGATAACACAAGGCCAAAAATTGATTGTGGTGATGTTCCACAACTCTGAATTACAAAAAGTCACTGAATTTTACCCTGTGAATGGATGAATTGTATGGTGTGTAAATAATTTCTCAATAAAGCTGTTAAAAAAATTTGTGGTCTAGAACTGGTACCTGTCTGCCGTGACACAGTGCAGAAATGGAGAGAAGTTTTGATGCTTTTATAGCCATTCCATAGCTATTCCATCAGAGAAGCTATTCCATACATGTTGAATATAAGAAATAAAAATCTGCACATGTCTTTTCCACATTTAAGTTTTCAGATTTCACTTTTCTAAAATTCATTTATATTGTATGCTATAAAAATATCAGTGTTTCATGGACTGGGAGAAAACCTCTTATAGTTGAGAAACAAGTACCCTAAAGGCTTCCCTGGTGGCTTAGCAGTAAAGAATCCACCAGCCAATGCAGGACACGCGGGTTCCATCCCTCGGTCAGAAAAAGCCCCTGAGGAAATGGCATCCCAGTCCAGTATTTTTGCCTGGGAAATCCATCCCATGGACATAGGAGCCTGGTGGATTATAGTCCATGCAGTCACAAGAGTCCCACACAACTTAACGACTAAACAACAACAAGGACCTATAATTACAATGGTTTAAGACATGCTTTTTGAACTGTGGTGCTGGAGAAGACTCTTGAGAGACCCTTGGACTGCAAGGAGATCCAACCAGTCCATTCTGAAGGAGATCAGTCCTGGGTGTTCATTAGAAGGACTGATGCTGAGGCTGAAACTCCAATACTTTGGCACCTCATGGGAAGAGTTGACTCACTGGAAAAGACCCTGATGCTAGGAGGGATTGGGGGCAAGAGGAGAAGGGGACGACCGAGGATGAGATGGCTGGATGGCATCACTGACTCGAGGCACATTAGTCTGGGTGAACTCCCGGAGTTGGTGATGGACAGGGAGGACTGGCGTGCTGCAATTCATGGGGTCGCAAAGCGTCGGACACGACTTAGCGACTGAACTGAACTGAACTGAAGACGTGCTACCCAAGTCTCTCTCAATGAGGAACTACAATACCCAGAATTCCCCCAAAATGCGTATGCCACGTCTATTCCACGACCCTCGCCGCGAGGTCCCCTGGGGCATGTAGTGCATGCATTTGGCCGTGCACGCTGGGCTCCCTCAGCCTTTTTTCCGGATTTTGAAAAGGACACCACCATAAGAAAGGTCTGGGATAGAAGGGAGGCGTGAGTGACATAACCAAGCCTGTTGCGGCCCATACTAGGCGACCAGGAATAGCCATGAGTTCTGAGCCTTCCTAACCAGCCTTCCCCGCAATTCTCCAGAAAAGTTCCCTGGCGTTGAGGAAAGAATTTGCCCGAAAATCAGGATCGGGTGACGGCGATAGGTTTTCTTCTTGTACCCAGCACGTTTCGGTTCCGGGGTACAGAGTTCTGAGGCTTCCTTCCAGGTATTGTATTTCCCGTCGCGCGGAGGGCTAGGGCAGGGCTGAGCTCTCTTCCAGCGGGACCAGGACACCACATTCGTTCAGCGCCACTGTGTGCCAAGTGCCGAGGATGCCTGCCATTTTCAAAGGGTGCTGCAGCACTATATGCTCTGCACTATACCTGTTCGCGGCGGGTGCCTATCTCTATAGTCCCGAGATCCCTCCTTTGGTANAAACAGTGACAGATTTTATTTTCTTGGGCTCCAAAATCACTGCAGATGAAAATCACTGCAGACGGTGACTGCAGCCACAAATTAAAAGATGCTTGCTCCTTGGAAGAAAAGCTATGACAAACCTAAACAGTGTATTAAAAAGCAGAGACATCACTTTGTCAACAAAGGTTCATATAATGAAAGCTATGGTTTCTCCAGTAGTCATGTATGGATGTGAGAGTTGGACCATAAAGAAGACTGTCACTATCATCCAGGCCTGTTGTTTCCAGGAGCTGGTCTGGCACTCATAGCTTAGCCTTGGTATTTCTGCTGAACATAACAATGCACAGAATACCAACATGAAACAAGGCCACTTTCTGACTGATACATCAAGACCAAAACAAGACCATACCATAATCATACCTGAACTTAGACAAAAAACAGTATTGTCCAAACCACGAAAAATGACCAAACATCCACTTATTGTGGCCAGTAGGAGTGACAGCTGCTTCTTTACCAATCCTAGCTTTAACTTAGCTTCATCCTTTCTGCCTTCTAGATAAAATTTATTAAGATGCCCAGTAAATTCCTCATAGTAGCCAATCTAGAGCATCCCTGTTAAACTTCCTTGTGTTAAGATAACACAAGGCCAAAAATTGATTGTGGTGATGTTCCACAACTCTGAATTACAAAAAGTCACTGAATTTTACCCTGTGAATGGATGAATTGTATGGTGTGTAAATAATTTCTCAATAAAGCTGTTAAAAAAATTTGTGGTCTAGAACTGGTACCTGTCTGCCGTGACACAGTGCAGAAATGGAGAGAAGTTTTGATGCTTTTATAGCCATTCCATAGCTATTCCATCAGAGAAGCTATTCCATACATGTTGAATATAAGAAATAAAAATCTGCACATGTCTTTTCCACATTTAAGTTTTCAGATTTCACTTTTCTAAAATTCATTTATATTGTATGCTATAAAAATATCAGTGTTTCATGGACTGGGAGAAAACCTCTTATAGTTGAGAAACAAGTACCCTAAAGGCTTCCCTGGTGGCTTAGCAGTAAAGAATCCACCAGCCAATGCAGGACACGCGGGTTCCATCCCTCGGTCAGAAAAAGCCCCTGAGGAAATGGCATCCCAGTCCAGTATTTTTGCCTGGGAAATCCATCCCATGGACATAGGAGCCTGGTGGATTATAGTCCATGCAGTCACAAGAGTCCCACACAACTTAACGACTAAACAACAACAAGGACCTATAATTACAATGGTTTAAGACATGCTTTTTGAACTGTGGTGCTGGAGAAGACTCTTGAGAGACCCTTGGACTGCAAGGAGATCCAACCAGTCCATNGCTATGGTTTTTCCAGTGGTCATGTATGGATGTGAGATGTGGACTGTGAAGAAGGCTGAGCGCCGAAGAACTGATGCGTTTGAACTGTGGTGCTGGAGAAGACTCTTGAGAGACCCTTGGACTGCAAGGAGATCCAACCAGTCCATTCTGAAGGAGATCAGTCCTGGGTGTTCATTAGAAGGACTGATGCTGAGGCTGAAACTCCAATACTTTGGCACCTCATGGGAAGAGTTGACTCACTGGAAAAGACCCTGATGCTAGGAGGGATTGGGGGCAAGAGGAGAAGGGGACGACCGAGGATGAGATGGCTGGATGGCATCACTGACTCGAGGCACATTAGTCTGGGTGAACTCCCGGAGTTGGTGATGGACAGGGAGGACTGGCGTGCTGCAATTCATGGGGTCGCAAAGCGTCGGACACGACTTAGCGACTGAACTGAACTGAACTGAAGACGTGCTACCCAAGTCTCTCTCAATGAGGAACTACAATACCCAGAATTCCCCCAAAATGCGTATGCCACGTCTATTCCACGACCCTCGCCGCGAGGTCCCCTGGGGCATGTAGTGCATGCATTTGGCCGTGCACGCTGGGCTCCCTCAGCCTTTTTTCCGGATTTTGAAAAGGACACCACCATAAGAAAGGTCTGGGATAGAAGGGAGGCGTGAGTGACATAACCAAGCCTGTTGCGGCCCATACTAGGCGACCAGGAATAGCCATGAGTTCTGAGCCTTCCTAACCAGCCTTCCCCGCAATTCTCCAGAAAAGTTCCCTGGCGTTGAGGAAAGAATTTGCCCGAAAATCAGGATCGGGTGACGGCGATAGGTTTTCTTCTTGTACCCAGCACGTTTCGGTTCCGGGGTACAGAGTTCTGAGGCTTCCTTCCAGGTATTGTATTTCCCGTCGCGCGGAGGGCTAGGGCAGGGCTGAGCTCTCTTCCAGCGGGACCAGGACACCACATTCGTTCAGCGCCACTGTGTGCCAAGCGCCGAGGATGCCTGCCATTTTCAAAGGGTGCTGCAGCACTATATGCTCTGCACTATACCTGTTCGCGGCGGGTGCCTATCTCTATAGTCCCGAGATCCCTCCTTTGGTAGAGTCAGTTTCCCAAGGTCGGTTAGTTGGGTCGGTTAGACTTGTCACTGGTGTTCTAAGCCGTGAGCTACTTCCTCTTTCAGCTGTAGACAGGCAGGAGATTCTTGAAGATATCTTTGCTTTGTGCGGGGATTTTTGTGTATGTGTGTGTCGCAAGTCAGGCTGGGTCAGGATTCAGTGCAGATTGCCACAGAGCAGCGTGCAGACAGCTTGGCGTAGCGATAGACAGGATTTTGAGGCATACTTTTAACATTGGTTTGTTCATATAATGAGGATGTTCAGGTTGAAAGAGTGAAAGAACTATGTGGTTGTCCCAGCTTCATTAGTAGTAGAATAGATTTTTAATCTTTATGAAAGTAGGTTTTATCTGTAAAATTCAAATGATAGTATCTCTCTGGCAGGTTGAGAGAATTTATTGGGATAATACTTTAAAAGTCCGTTGTAAACTGTTGTAGAAGTGTTAGATAATATGGTTTTAGTCCCAGCTTTTTTAACCATTGTTTCTCAACTAGAAATTTAGACATACTTTAAAAACAAATTATTCTTTTTCATAATAATCTTTGGTTTCCATGTTGCTTCACCACACCCTGATACATTACTTGATTTCTTCATATTTCCTGATTGGGCTCTAATCATCTCGTTTATTGCTTAAAACCTACCTAAGGCCAATATAGTGATTAAATTGTTCGGGTGCTTTTAGAGTACAAGGAGAAAGAAGCAAGAAATTATCTTGGAATTAAATATACCAGAGACTATCCTTCTGAAAAAAACTTGAAAAATTGTGGCTGTGAATTAATGGCTACACTTTGTAAAAGCTATAAAGGCAGTATATTTATTTAATGCAAAGAGTTTGGTTTGGGTCCCCCAACCCCATCTGGTTTTATAGTCAAGTTTGAAAACTTTATGTGTCAGAGTTAACATTTATTTATTTGTCTTTGGCTGTGTTGGGCCTTTCTTGCTGCGCATGTGCTTTTTCTAGTTGCAGCAAGCAGAGGCTTCTCATTGCAATAGCTTCTCTTGTGGAGGAGCACAGGCTCTAGGTTTTAGTAGCTGTGGTGCAAGGGCTTAGTTGCTCCACAGCATATAGAATCGTACCTGACCAGGGATCAAACCTGTGTCCCCTGTATTGGCAGGCTGACTCTTAAGCACTGGACCACCAGGGAAGTCCAGACTTAACATTTTTTTAGATGAAATGCAGAAAGAAACCCCTTTTCCTGGACATTTCACTTTGGATCAAATCCTGCTCTCTGGTTCAGGTTAAGAACAAAGTATATAGTTATTTCAGGAAAAAAGTTGTTCCTGTAATGAGAATTTTGGAATTAATTTGGTATTAATAAGTATGACCTTGTTAAACCAATTTCTTTACAGAAGCTGCATATTGAAATGGGATTTGGAGTCATCATAATGGAAGCAAAATACATGAAGGAAAAACAGTTATTTTTATACCAGCACATTGCACCTGACTACTAGTTGCAAATGGTTTTCTTTACCTAAGAAAATTCGTGATGTAAATGAAAAGATAGTTTTTTTTCCCCTAGATTCATTATCTACAATATGCTTTGCCTAAGAGCTATTCGTCCATTCTCCTGGAGACTGTTTCACTTTCGACCCTTTAGTTTTGAGCCATTCATTAGTCAGATGAATAATTGTACAGATGAAGAGGAAGTATTCGGTCTTATTGAAAAAAACAAATCCCTACTTTCAGAAAAGCAAGTGGGATGTGCACTCAGTATGCTTTGGCAGTTTCAAAAGCAGAAGACCAGCTCAGTAAAAAATGTGGACTGTATCAGAAACCATCCCCAATTTCATACTCTTCGAAATTTAGCTGCAACTAAAACGGGATTCATGAGTGACAGTACCTTGGTGAATGTGTTATACATCATACAACAGTAAGTAATGTGCTTTTAGGTTTTATAGAAATTATTATAGTTTTTTTTTATTTTAATGTTATAAAAATCTCTTTGAAGTGAAAAGCAGTGTGTTTTTTTTCCCTTAAAATAGTTTTCCTGATCATCTAATATTTTAAAGATACTTGACGGATATTCTTTGATTACAGTAATCATTCCACTGTATATATGTGTATCAAAACTTAATACTGAAGGTGACTTTTTATATGCCCTCTATCCCAAGACTATGGCCAGAGGGATATTAAGGTCACCAAGAATAATTTGGAGGTTGCCAAAGACTTGTTTTTGAAGTGTTTTCAAGTCTGACCGAGAACTCTGACATTTTGAAATGAATAAGATATGAATGTTTAAAATCATGTTTTCTTTAAAAAAAAAAACAACAAAATATTATGCTATATAACCTAAATATATACAATATTTGTTAATCATACATCAATAAAGCTGGGAAAAAATTTAAAAAGAAAAGAAATTTTACATTATTTGGAGAGGAATTCAGCAGCTGTACAAAGGAAAAAGGAGCAAAAAAGTTAAAATTAATCTGTTTATTAGTCTCATTGGTGGAAATTATTGAAGTTAAATAGTTGTCTAAATAGCTATAGATGTCAACACCACACAGAGCAGAGATACAGTTGTTTTCATTAGGCATCAGTGTATACAGAAAAGGGGTTAGTTAAGGCTTTTCTTATTTTGGGGGGTAGGGTTAGACTAAAAAAGAATGATATACCTTTTATATCAGTGATGATACTGTTTATAGTGATATACCTATAAACAAAATAATTTTGTTTCTAAGATTTATCCTAAGAAAGTAATCTAAGATACATGTTAAGATTCCTGTACATGGTTAGTCATTCCAGCATTGTTTATAATATTGAAAAACTAAGATCCTAGTAAGTGGGTTAATGTTTAAATGATATTATTTCATATAATTAATAGTATACAACCATTAAAAATTATGTTTTGAAGTATATGTAAAGATAATGGGCAAATGTCCACAAT
The DNA here is from genome assembly GCA_006410875.1 of Neotragus pygmaeus. Classification (NCBI taxonomy): domain Eukaryota; kingdom Metazoa; phylum Chordata; class Mammalia; order Artiodactyla; family Bovidae; genus Neotragus; species Neotragus pygmaeus. The sequence continues at coordinate 1,084,983 of SJYV01054497.1, read as the reverse complement.
ATAGTGTTAACTTACTAAAAGAGAGATACAAACATGTGAAATAAATACATATATTTCATCAAGTGTCTAGAGAAAGAACTGAAAAGAAATGCTCCAAATTAATGATGGTGAGTATTTATGAGTAGCAGAGTTATAAATTATTATTTTTTATTACCCAATTGAAGTTTTTCTTTATTTTACAAACTTTCCTTTTTAAAAATATTTTTGTAATCAGAGCAAAGTGGTACATGTTAGATGTACTTTTAAGATAAAATATATCATTGAACATTTTCATTGTTCAGTGGACGGCATTGAAATGTTACAGATAAAAGGATGAGGAGGGCATGGGATAAAGTATAGGTGTTTATTAGGTAGTGCTGAGAAATCAGAATACTGAAATAGGACCAGACCAGAAATAAGGGCTGACTGTGTAAGAATGTAGTAACTTGAGTTTCACTTTTGCATTATAATTCTTACTGCATATGTGCTTTTAATAATTTTAAAATGTTTCTGTGTGGAAAATTATTTTCTGTTGATTTTCTTGAGGTTTGGTATTGAGGCCCATGACTCACTAGTTGCAGCACTCGTTACAGAAGCATGGAGAAGATTGGAAAGGCAAGTACTCTGGGTTCTTCAGCTAAGATCAGTTCAGTTCAGTTCAGTTCAGCCGCTCAGTTGTGTCCGACTCTTTGCAACCCCATGAATCACAGCACACCAGGCCCCCCTGTTCATCCATCTTCCGGAGTTCACTCAGACTCACATCCATCGAGTCGGTGATGCCATCCAGCAATCTCATCCTCTGTCGTCCCCTTCTCCTCCTGCTCCCAATCCCTCCCAGCATCAGAATCTTTTCCAATGAATCAACTCTTCACATGAGGTGGCCAAAGTACTGGAGTTTCAGCTTTAGCATCATTCCTTCCAAAGAAATCCCAGGGTTGATCTCCTTCAGAATGGACTGCTTGGATCTCTTTGCATTCTTTTCAGGATTAGCACAGTGAAATCTTGTAGGGGAGGAATAGGGAGCTGCTGCCTAACTATCAAGCTTTATTGAAATGTATTTAGGAATTTCCCTGGTGGTCCCGTGGTTAATACTGTGCTTCCACTGCAGGGAGCACAGATTTAATCCCTTTTCGGGGAACTAAGATCCTGCATGATGCATGATGTGGCCAAAAAATTTTTTTAAAGAAAAAAATATATTTAAGTTCAGTTTAGTTTTAGGGTTTTTTTTTTTTTTTTGTTAAGGTGTTTTTTTCTAGCACAGTGAAATCTTGTAGGAAAAGAATGGGGAATGTGTTTTCTTCCTTAAGAGAAAGAAAAGTATTTCAAATATTCCTTAAGGCTGCAGAATGTAGGTGCTTTTAAACATATATAATTAATCAAAATATAGTTAAGCTAAAGTCACTGCTATTCTTGGACTGTGCTTTTTAAACTTTCTTTTCTGAAAGAATTTTGCTTCAGAAGGAAAAAATTCTGAGTGATAGGCTCTCAGTAATATCCCTAGATGTTCATAAAAAGAAAAAGAAGAGTGAGTTTATGAGAAAGGAAAGAGTTTACTGTTTAACAACATCTATAGATACTTGCCTATCACTTCATTTTTGTGAAGATGCAATGAACAGAGCTCATAGGTATCTTAGAATATTTCAGGTCCACTACTGTGAATAGTATCGATTTAGATATCTTTCCTACTCTACACATAGCTATATCTTTAGCATACTTCCATAATCAATGATCATCTAAAACAGGGAACGCCCGAAAGGTCTGGCTGCCTGCTCGCCCGTTTGTGGGGAACCTGGTGCTAAAGCATTCATAGACAATTTGCTTCTGGGTCAGGGTTTCCTACATAGCAGAGCAGCTCCCTGCTGCGAGTCTGCCCTCGACACAGTGTTTGTAAAAAAAAATTAAAATAGAAAAAAAAGAGAAAAAAATAAATTAAAAAATATATAGAAAAATATGCAATTTATTCAGAGTATTATGAGTTCAGTTCAGTTGCTGAGTCTTGTCTAACTCTGTGACCCCATGGACTGCAGGACTGCAGGCTTCCCTGTCCATCACCAACTCCCGAAGCTTGCTCAAACTCATGCCCATCAAGTTGGTGATGCCATCCAATCATCTCATTCTCTGTTGTCCCCTTCTCCTCCTGCCTTCAATCTTTCCCAGCGTCAGGATCTTTTCCAATGAGTCAGTTCTTTGCATCAGGTGGCCAGAGTACTGGAGTTTCAGCTTCAGCATTAGTCCTTCCAATGAATATTCAAGACTGACTTCCTTAGGATGGACTGGTTGGATCTCCTTGCAGGCCAAGGGCCTCTCAAGGGTCTTCTCCAACACCACAGTTCAAAATCATCAATTCTTTGGTGCTCAGCTTTCTTTATAGTCCAGCTCTCACATCCATACATGATTGCTGGAAAAACCATAGCTTTGACTAGACGGATCTTAGTTGGCAAAGTAATGTCTCTGCTTTTTAATTTGACAGAAATTTTAGAAAATTTGGAGTACAGAGAAGCTTATTGTATTCTGTACTATACTATTTATATTTTATAAGAATATATAAAAGTAATCAAAGAATACATGAAAAGCTCTCCATTTAAAAAACAGCTGAGAACTCTTAGATGTACCAGAGGACATTTTGATGATTTCTGAAAACTTAGAATTTTTAAACTGAAGGGTTCTGGGTAGCCATGGTCCATTATTAGTGGGATAAACAAATATTAGTGATGAAAGAAAAATCAAGGTGGGAAAGAGACAGGAGCTTTTAGAAACCACAGAACAACACTCCCTCTAAACCAAATAGTAACTTAGGGCAGAAGAGACAGATTGCCTAAGATAAGAAACAGTAACTATTTGTAGATGAGAGGACCAGTCATCCTCCTTATTCTTTTTTAGCATATTGCTTTTTAAAGCATAAACAATGATAAATTCTTACAATTGTAGTCGTACATGACTGCAGGGTGAGCTCTGTAGGCTTTTGTTGTGTGAGCTGAGTTAAATAAATTAAACAAGGGACTCAACAGATTTCAAGCTACCCAAAGCAAAATGGCTGTCTGAGGAGGCCTTACAAATAGCTGTGAAAAGAAGAGAAACGAAAAGCAAAGGAGAAAAGGAATGATATACCCATTTGAATGCAGAGTTCCAAAGAATAGGAAGGAGAGATAAGAAAGCCTTCCTCAGTGATCAATGCAAAGAAATAGAGGAAAGGAATAGAATGGGAAAGACTAGAGATCTCTTCAAGAAAATTAGAGACACCAAGAGAACATTTCATGCAAAGGTGGGCACAATAAAAGACAGAAATGGTATGGATCTAACAGAAGCAGAAGATATTAAGAAGAGGTGGCAAGAATACACAGAAGAACTATACAAAAAAGATCTTCACAACCCAGATAATCATGATGGTATGGTCACTCACCTAGAGCCAGACATCTTGGAACATGAAGTCAAGTGGCCCTTAGAAAGCATCACTACAAACAAAGCTAGTGGAGGTGATGGAATTCCAGTTGAGCTATTTCAGATCCTAAAAGATGATGCTGTGAAAGTGCTGCACTCAATATGCCAGCAAATTTGGAAAACTCAGCAGTGGCCACAGGACTGGAAAAGGTCAGTTTTCATTCCAATCCTAAAGAAAGGCAATGCCAAAGAATGCTCAATCTACTGCACAATTGCACTTATCTCACATGCTAATAAAGTAATGCTCAAAATTCTCCAAGCCAGGCTTCAGCAATACGTGAACCATGAACTTCCAGATGTTCAAGCTGGATTTAGAAAAGGCAGAGGAACCAGAGATCAATCAAAAAAGCAAGAGAGTTCCAGAAAAACATCTACTTCTACTTTATTGACTATGTCAAAGCCTTTGACTGTGTGGATCACAA